>CM040629.1:46053797-46184567 GCA_022817965.1 Solanum lycopersicoides | reverse complement strand
ATGATGAATCATCCAAATAAGTGTAAATTAGATATTCACAAAAGAGAAACGTTTAAGCATGATAGAGTAACTTTCAGAAATCACCCTCTTTGTTTTAAATGATGTGTAAGTGTCATTCGGGACGAATTTCTAAGGGGGGGATAATGTAACATTCCGAAAAAATCATATGTCTAATAAATAGACCAGTATGCCCTTAGGATAGCTTATTAGGGGTACATAGCCACCCCAATGCCCAATATTGATAAATATTGGGCATAGTATAGAAAACAAATTGGCTAAGGAATATTAGCCAATTTTCTATATACGAATAAGAAATATATTTTTTTGGGTTGTCATAACCCAATCCAAGATTGATGTTCAATAAATGTACCTGCAAGGAAGATCCTAAGCTAAAAATATTCGCTTCATGATATCTGCACAATATGTACTAGGCATCTAAGTTTCAAGCCTAGCACCATAGCACATGACCATTTAAAATGATCATGTAAATTAAGCAGTGCCCAAGGATATGGTGAGGGTCCTTGGGACAATAAGTAACATTCCCGAAGGAACCATAAATAATAGTTAGTTAGGAAAGTACAACCAACCCATGTGCAAGCACATGTGAAAAATATGTGAAGAAGTGGCCAAGGAGGGGACCACTCTAAACGAATTCGGTTAGGGTAGTTAGGGGGGAAAACGTGCAGAATGGAACCCTCCATG
This sequence comes from Solanum lycopersicoides, assembly GCA_022817965.1. Lineage (NCBI taxonomy): Eukaryota > Viridiplantae > Streptophyta > Magnoliopsida > Solanales > Solanaceae > Solanum > Solanum lycopersicoides. The sequence goes on along the minus strand of CM040629.1, from coordinate 46,183,865 downwards.
TGGGGACTAACTTTCTAACTAATTCTAGACTCTAACCTACTGCCCTAAATAGCTAACTAACCTAGGAACAAACGAAATAAACTAATTAGTGCACCCGACAACCTAGGACCAAAACTGGGTTGACACTAACCTAGTACTAGTTAAAGAGACAACCTAGTACCTAACTAGGATGGTCCAAAAGTTAGTTATGGTCCTAACAAGTTAGGGTACTTTAGTAATTCCCTAGGTTAGCTAATTAATTAATTTATCAAATTAATTAATTAATTTCAAAGGGCTAAAACCGACACTAAAAGGAAATTTTCAGATTTCGGTTAAGACAAGAAAGGACAACCTAGTATCTAACCTAGGTGTCCAAAGAGTTAGTTAAGATCCTAAAGACTTAAGGGTACTTTAGTCATTACCCTAGGCTACTTAATTAATTAATTTAGAAACTTAATTAATTAATTTAAAGGGGAAAAACCGAAATCACAAAGCAATTTCCAGCTTTCGGTTAAAACAAGAAAAAGACAACCTAGTAGCTAACCTAAGATGGTTCAAAGGATTGGTTATGGTCCTAACGACTTAAGGGTACTTTAGTAATTACCTTAGGTCACCTAATTAATTAAATTAACAATTTAATTAATTATTTTAGATGATCAAAACGAAATTCTTACACTAACCTAGTACAACTCAAGAAACATCCTAGTACGTAACCTAGGATGGTGCAAAAGGGTTAATTTTGGTTCCAATGATTTAGGGGTACTTTAGTACTTACCCTAGGTCCCTAAATTAATTAAATTAATGATTTAATTATTTAATATAAAGTCAAAATGTTGACCAAAACCATAGTCAACACCAATTTCCATATTTGACTAAGTGTTATGTTCTCCTATGTTTAGTCAACTTAGGAGGGGCAGTTTGGTAATTGGTTAATTAGTTTATTAAATTAACTTATTAAACCTAGGTTGTATAATTCAAGATCAGTTCTTAAACCTAAAAATCACGTTCAAACTCATAGAAAAGGCAACTCAAAAAGAGCAAGCAACGAACGCAAGAAAACGGCAGAAAATTCCATTGATTCTCCTAGGCGATTTAAAGATTTCTCCAAGTTTTAGTTCAAGATGGTCTTCGTAGATTAAGTTCTACTTAAGGTATGGGTTTCTCTCCTGGACTCCTTTATCCAAGAGAACTTTCTATCCAATGAATTCAACGATCTTGAAACTAGGGTTGTTCCCGTTCTCGTCGAACTCCTTGTCCCTAGTATCCTTTTCGATTTCAATGTTGAATAGGTTAGAGATCATGTTGTTGGATGTGGTGATGATGTTCTTAACATGTATTGTTCTTGCAGGATGAGTATCGAATGAACCTATAAACTGTAGTTGCGTAAAGTTAATACTATCATGAAAACTAAGAATCGATGATATGCTAAGAACGTCCATGATTGTGTTAGGTGATTTATGTGTATTGCCGAATATTGACTTGTGTTGTTGTGACGTTATGATGATATTAAAATCATCAAATTTAATATGATACTGTCCAATATGTCTTAAAAAGTTACCCTAAAGTCATGAACTAAGATTGGTTAAGAGAATAAAACTATGTTAAGATGTGTCTGAATGTTATGTATGAAGATGATTACGGTTTTTGTGCATACTACAGTTAATGTGACTTTTTGATGATGTTGTGTCATTAAATGATCATATTATGCCTGTCCAAGATGTTTAAAAACGTTGTGCCTAAAGTTATTTTATAAGGTTCGCTAAAAAGATCTCCACGATATTCTCATGACCAGTGCCTAGTGAAATTATGATTTGTGCCAACAAATTGGCTAGTAAAACATATATCTAATCACATTACTTCCAAAACATGAAAATTAATACCAATCTCTACATTAATGAACTCATAACATAGGGTATGCAAATCAACGGGACAAGTCCCAACATGCCCTATCCACACGAACTTGTGAACGTAAAAACATTGAATTGTTCTTGTAAGTTAACCAAAGGTTAAAAGTTCAAGTGTAGTGAAAGTTTGGATTATGCCAATAAATTGGCCTACAGTATTATCTCCGAAAATATGTAATATAATTGTCGAATGATTCCATGAAATTATATTTGAATGAATGTATGTCTTGTGCCAATAAATTGACTATGAAGTTATTTCCAAATTTTCTAGGCCAATACTAATCATATGCCAATCTTGTGTAGCCAAAACAATGAAAGGACAACTCAAGTACTTATAAACTAATTCAATGAATCCATAACCAAGGGCATTACATTAATTGGGACAACTCCCAACATGCTCTACAAGAATGAACTATGAACATATGTAACTCATTGAAAGAAGTGCTCATCGTCCATAAACGATGAAATGAAGCTACTACACTAAAGTAAAGAAGTAACGTGAGTTATAACATAATTAAAGGGGTCTAAATTAAGTAAGTGACCAGAATGGGGTGTTAAAGGAAGTGAGACAATTCTTACTTACACCAAAGCTAATTTGTTAAAAGAATACTCACGAATGAAGGTGTTAGAATGTGTGAGACTAGTCTCATTAACACCTAAGGATGATATGTAAGGACAATTCACATTCATCAATGTAAAGTAAGGATGATATGTAAGAAAAATTCACATTCATCAATGTAAAGTAAGGATGATATGTAAGGACAATTCACATTCATCAATGTAAAGTAAGGATGATATGTAAGGACAATTCACATTTCATCAATGTAAAGTAAGGATGACAAGTCATCAAAAGAGTAAATAAGTCTCAACAATACTCTATATGTAAGTGTAAGGACAGTTCACACTTAATACTAATGATGAGATGAGAAATCATCTAATGAGCTCTGATGTCCTCATGCTAGAAGCAAGATTCCATGATGTATGAGTTGAATGTAATGGAACTTTATACTGAGCACCGATAGGCTAGCTATGAGTGGTGATGCCTTCCTTCGGGAAGGGCGGAGGTTCACGTAACTCTCTTGAGATGAGATTGTTCGGCATGCCGGGTATGGATCTCCTTATATTTCCTAGTCTTTGAACCTATACTGCCAATATAGGGATCTAGCAGGGTTCAATTCCCTATATACGCTAGCATGTTTTGGTTTCACCTTGGCCAGTGACTCCACCTCTTTTCGGTATGGGGAAGACACCGGATTTCATGAGCTCACAGGATCTATGTCGGTTAAAGTTGAAGTTCCTCAAAGTATGAAAGATAATGAAATGAATTATACCGAAGGTGTTTGTGCAAGACAATCAGGAGGTGAAATCAGATTCAAGTAATGACATTAGGTCATTCTTGGTCATTGCAATTCATGATCCCGATGAGAGTCTTAAACGTCATCCTAGGTATGGCTGGTGTTTACATCAGCCTACGAATGAAATAAATAAATAATGTGAAGTACGAATGAACGAATGAAGCAGACTATGTGTTTGTTAAAGAAGGCCCTCAGGTTGAGGTCCCATATGTTGGGTCCTCACTTGAGATGTCTTAATGCTATATCAACGATTCCAAGGTCTCGTGTATATGAAATGTATAATATATAAAACATGAAAGTAATGAAATCAATGGCATAATGAATAGCGAATGGCTTATGAAATGTAATGAATACTTGATGTAATGAATAACATGTTGTAAGGATAGTCAAATCGTGTCCAATAAAGTTTACAATAAGTAAAGGGCATAACTAATAATGAATCCTTATGTTGTGAAAATGATAAAGCCAAATAAATTGGCTTATAATGATTTTATATAATTGGCCAAAGATATTAGCCAAATAAGATTGGCTTATAATGACTTCTTACATTAGGCCAATAATACAATAATAGGAATAGTCACTAAAGATTGGTTTATAAATAATTCATGCACAAGGTAAGCAAGATCATAAGCATTAATGATATGCCCCAAGATCTATGCACATTATGCAATCAACTAAAGAATGAGTATAGTCAATAAGTATTGACTTATAAATATATTCATGCCCCAAATTGTAGTTATGTCATTTCCTTAATCTCTTGAATTACTTAATTGATTCATTGTGGGTATGGGACTACAATGAATCATTGCACTTGTAAGTAAAACATAGGACAAAAGGAGTTATTGAACTACACAACAAGAAGAAGAAAAAGACTGAAAAATAATCTAAGTGTACAAAGAGGAGCTCTCGGGTTTGGAGGATCAAAAATTCAAATCTTCGCCCGAGTGGTTCTAAAATTATGTTGATGATACTAATGTCTTGTAATCATTTTGAAAATGAATTGTGTGCTTTGAATCCATTAAAATACATCATATTCATTAAACACTTAACCATAGATATTACAACACAAATCCTTAATCTTAAATCCTAAAACCTAAAAAAACAACCTAAACCCTAACCCTAAACGTAATATTAACCCTAACCCTAACTCTACCATAAACCATAAACTCCTAGCCCTAACTACCAAAACTCAAACATTAAATACTAAACCATATATTTTAAACCTCAAATTCTAAACCCTAAACCATAAAACTAAAAAAAAACTACACCCTAACCTTAATCCTAACCCTCTTCCTACTCCTAAATCCTAAACCTTAAACCCTAAGTTCAAAAAAAACCAAAAAAAAACTAAGTCCAAAATACGTAAACCCAAACATTCAAATCCTAAACCAGAAACTCTAAAACCTAAAAAAAAACAAAAAAAAAACTTAAACCTAACTCTAAACCATTAACCTTCCCAAAATCCAAACATTAAACACTAAAGCATATATTTTAAACAAAAAATTCTAAACCCCAAAACCTAAAACCTATAAAACCCCTAAACCCTAACCCTAACCCTAACCCTATCCCTAACATGAATCCTAACCCTAACTCTATCCATAACACTAATTCTAAACCCTAAACACTAAATCCAAAGCCCAAAATACAAAAAACTAATATTAAACACAAAATCATAGCTATTAGAACTAAAATCCTTAACCCCAAACCCCTAAAACCAAAAAAACAACCTAAACCCTAACCCTAACCCTACCATAAACCCTAAACCCCAAGCCTAAAATACCTAAACCCAAACATTACACACTAAACCATTGATATTAAAATTCAAATCCTAACGCTAAAACATAAACCATAAACCCTAAGTCTAAAATACCAAAACCAAACATTAAATACTAAACCATATATTTTAAACCTCAAATGCTAAACCCTGAACCATAAAACCTAAAAAAAACCTACACCCTAACCCTAATCCTTAACCTAACCCGAACACTAAACCCTAAACCCTAAGTTAAAAAAAACTCTAAGTCCAAAATACCAATATCCAAACATTAAACAATAAACCATAAATTTTAAATCTCAAATCCTACATAACAAACCCCAAAACCTTAAAAAAATGAAATGCTAACCCTAACACTAACTTTAACTCTAACCCTAACCCTAAACAATTAACCCGAAACCCAAAGCCCAAAATATCGAAACCATAACATGAAACATTAAATCATAGATTTTAAAACAAAAATCCTAAACCCCAAAAGCAAAAATGTAATAAAAACCCTAAACCCTAACCCTATCCCTATCCATAACCCTAACCCTAACCCTAACCCTAACCCTATCCTTAACCCTATCCCTAAACCCTAAACCCTAAATCCAAAGAGAAAATTACTAAAACCCTAACATTAAGCACTAAACCATAGATATTACAACTCAAAGCATTAACCCCAAACCCTAAAACCTAAAAAATAATCTAAACCCTAACCCTAACCCTAACAGTAACCCTAACCCTAACTTTAACTCTAACCCTAACCCTATCACTATTCCTAACATGAACCCTAACCCTAACCCTATCCTTAACCCTAACCCTAAACACTAAACACTAAACCCAAAGCACAAAATACGAAAACACTAACATTAAACACTAAATCATATATATTACAACTCAAAGCCTCAACCCTAAACCCTAAAACCTAAAACAATCCTAAACCCTAACCCTAACCCTACTAAAAACTCCAAACCCCAACCCAAAATACAAAAAAAACAAACATTAAACAATAAAATATTGATATTAAACCTCAAATCCTTAACCCTAAAACCAAAAACTTAAAAAAAACTCAAAACCCTAACCTTAAACCTAACCCTAACCCTAAACCATAAAACCGGAACCCTACGCCCAAACTACCAAAACCCACACATTAAATACCAAGCCATAGATTTTAAACATCAAATGCTAAACCCTAAACCATAAAACCTAAAAAAAAAACTAAAACCCTAAACCTAACCCTAACCCTCACCCTAACCCTAACCTTAACCCTAACCCTAATCCCTAAACCATAAACCCAAAACTCTAAGCCAAAACTCCCAAAACCCTAACATTAAATACTAAACCATAGATTTTATATCAAAAATTTTAAACCCCAAGACCTAAAACCTATAAAAACCCTAAACCTATCCCTAACATGAATACTAACCCTAACTCTATCCATAACACAAATTCTAAACGCTAAACCCTACACCCTAAGTTAAAAAAAACTCTAAGTCCAAAATACCAATATCCAAACATTAAACACTAAACCATAAATTTTAAATCTCAAATCCTACACCACAAACCCTAAAACCTTAAAAAACGAAATGCTAACCCTAACACTAACTTAAACTGTAACCCTAACCCTACACCATTAACCCGAAACCCAAAGCCCAAAATAACAAAACCATAACATGAAACACTAAATCATCGAATTTAAAACAAAAATCCTTAACCCCAAAACCAATAATCTAATAAAAACCCTAAACCCTAACCCTATCACTATCCATGACCCTAACCCTATCCTTCCTTAACCCTATCCTTAACCCTATCCCTAAACCTTAAACCCTAAATCCAAAGAGAAAATTACTAAAACCCTAACATTAAGCACTAAACCATAGATATTACAACTCAAAGCCTTAACCCCAAACCCTAAAACCTAAAAAACAATCTAAACCCTAACCCTAACCCTAACATTAACCCTAACCCTAACTTTAACCCTAACCCTAACCCTATCACTATCCCTAACATGAATCCTAACCCTAACCCTATCCTTAACCCTAACCCTAAACCCTTAATCCTAAACCCAAAGCACAAAATACGAAAACCCTAACATTAAACACTAAACCATATATATTACAACTCAAAGCCTTAATCCCAAACCCTAAAACCTAAAAAAATCCTAAACCCTAACCCTAACCCTTACATTAACCCTAACCCTAACCCTACTATAAACCCCAATCCCAAAATACAAAAAAACCAAACATTAAACAATAAACCATTGATAGTAAACCTCAAATCCTTAACCCTAAAACCAAAAAGCTAAAAAAAACTCAAAACCCTAACCTTAAACCTAACCCTTACCCTAAACAATAAAACCGGAACCCTAAGCCCAAACTACCAAAACCCACACATTAAATACTAAACCATAGATTTTAAACATTAAATGCTAAACTTAAACCATAAAACCAAAAAAAAAAAAAGACAACCTAACCCTAACCCTAACACTAACACTAACCTTAACGCTAACCCTAATCCCTAAACCATAAACCCAAAACCCTAAGCCAAAACTACCAAAACCCTAACATTAAATACTAAACCATAGATTTTAAATCAAAAAATTTAAACCCCGAGACCTAAAACCTATAGAAATCCTAAACCCTAACCCTAACCCTATCCCTAACATGAATCCTAACCCTAACTCTATCCATAACACAAATTCTAAATCCTAACACTAAGCCCAAAGCCCAAAATACCAAAAACCTAATACTAAATACTAAATCATAGATATTACAACTAAAATCCTTAACCCCAAACCCCTAAAACCTAAAAAACAACCTAAACCTCAACATTAACCCTAACCCTAATCCTACCATAAACCCTAAACCCCAAGCCCAAAATACCTAAACCCAAACATTAAACACTAAACCATTGATATTAAACTTCAAATCCTAACCCTAAAACATAAACCCTAAACCCTAAGTCAAAAATACCAAAAAAAAATATTAAATACTAAACCATAGATTTTAAACCTGAAATGCTAAACCCTGAACCATCAAACCTAAAAAAAACCTACACCCTAACCCTAATCCTAACCCAAACTCGAACACTAAACCCTAAACCCTAAACCCTAATTTAAAAAAAAAACTTAGTCCAAAAATACCAAAATCCAAACATTAAACCCTAAACCATAGATTTTAAATCTCAAATCCCACACCACAAATCCTAAACCTTAAAAAAGCTAAACGCTAACCCTAACACTAACTTTAACTCTAACCCTAACCCTAAACCATTAACCCAAAACCCAAAATATCAAAACCATAACATGAAAAACTAAACCATAGATTTTAAAACAATAATCCTAAGCCCCAAAACAAAAAATCTAATAAAAACCCTAAACCCCTAACCCTATCCCTATCCCTAACACGAAACCTAACCCTAACCCTATCCTTAACCCTATCCTTAAACCCTAAACCCTAAACCCAAAGAGAAAAATACTAAAACCCTGACATTAAGCACTAAACCATAGATATTACAACTCAAAGCCTTAACCCCAAACCCTAGAACCTAAAAAAACAATCAAAACCCTAACCCTAACCCTAAACCATTAAATCGAAACCGCAAGCCCAAAATACCAAAACCCAAACATCAAAGACTAAACCATAGATTTTAATCAAAAAATTCTAATCCACAAAACATAAAACATAAAAAAATCTTTAACCCTAACCCTAACCCTAACCCTAACTCTATCCATAACACTAATTTTAAACCCTAAACCCAAAGCCCTAAATATCATAAAATCTAATATTAAACACTAAATCATAGATATTACAACTCAATTCCTTAACCCCAAACCCCTTAAACCTAAAAAACAACCTAAACCGTAACATTAACCCTAACCCTAACCCTACCCTAAACCCTAAACCCCAAGCCCAAAAGACCAAAACCCAAATATTAAACACTAAACCATTGATATTAAACTTCAAATCCTAACCCTAAAACATAAACCCTAAACCCTAAGCCCAAAATACAAAGCCAAACATTAAATAAACCATAGATTTTAACCCTCAAATGCTAAACCCTGAACCCTAAATCCTAAAAAACACAAACACCCTAACCCTAATCCTAACCCTAACCCAAACTCTAAACCTTAAACCTTAAATCGTAAGATAAAAAAAACCTCTCATAGGGTGCTTAGATAATAGGATGAAATCTAGTTTGGGGAAGAGTTGGAGAACCTACTAATTCCACCTTTGGTGTTCTTAGTAGGTTACCAACTCTTCAACCACCATAGTTAAGAGGTAAGGTTTTTATTCCACCTCCTTGTATTTTTGTTGTTTATCTATGCTAAGGTTGGGGTGTCACTCAACCCCTACGCCTCCAAGGGTAATTAATATAAGAAAACAAAAAAAAACTAAGTCCAAAATACCAAGATAAAAACATTAAACGCTAAACCATATATTTTAAACCTCAAATCCTACACCACAAACCCTAAAACCTTAAAAAAACTAAACGCTAACCCTAACCTAAACAATTAACCTAAAATCCAAAGCCCTAAGTACTAATGTAACAACCATAAAAATAGATATGCTAAGTAATGCTTAATGTGTCTAGAATGCCTACGATTAGACCGGGTGCACACGGATTGATGCGCGTAGAACCAGACCTCTGACCCTCTGCAAAAGCCAAGCCAACTAACTTGGTGAGTTAGTTGAGCTAGGAAAGGTTGGGTCCGGCAATGTAGGGCACCCGAATATGAAGATTTACCCGAATGAGTCTTTACCAGACTTAAAAAGGAGGAATCTTAAGTTTGGAAGGTCTAGGGGTAAAATGGTCTTTTTCCAGGCTAAGGGTAGTATTGTAATTACCCTAAATATTCAATTAATTATTTATTTAATATGGTGGAGGGGTATTTTGGTGAGAAAGGGCCGAAATTGGCCTTGGAGCAAAATCTTGCTCCACCCGGGTTCGAACCTAGGTGGGAGCAATGATTTAATTTGATTATTTTAATTTGGTTAATTAATATTTAATACCTTATTTAAGAAAAAGGAAAATCAGACTTTTATTATTAATTAAGATATTTTATTTGACTAGGTCTTGCATAAAAGTCCTAGTTCTAAGAGAACACTACCTCACATCTCTCTCTCTTTCACGTCTATATCTCCCTCTCTTCAACACTCTCTTTCACTATTCTCTTTTCTTAACAAACAGAAAACAATGATCATAATAATAACAAAAACAAAATCACTTCATACTTGAAGAACTTGCACACAAATTACAAACGACAAAGCAATCCAAAAACGTAAAGCAAAACGTAATACGCTAGTCGGGTAAGGTGTGAGTTTCGGGATTGGACGTGAATTTGGAGAAGTTTTGGGCAGCAAGTTCAAGTGTTGAACAACGTTAAAATCAGGTATGGGTTTTCTTACTCTTGGTCCCTTTCCCAAGAGACCCTTAAGACTCAGATAATTCTATTCCGAAACTAGGATTGTTCCCCATTACATGTTCCCTGTCACTAACTCCTATCACTGATCTTAGGTTGGTATGTTTTTTGGTAGATTAGGTATGAAGTGTGATTTTCGTGATCATGTGTTTATGATTATGTGTTTGGAATTGTATGAACGATGAAGTATGTCTGCCAAAATTTTGTGAAAAATGTATGTGTATGCCGTGACATGATTTTTTGTTTTAAGCCTTAAAAAAAGATATGTTTTTATGATTGAATTTTATGTGCGAATGTTTGTGTAAATCATGAGGTGTAAAAGTGGTGTAATTTTGCTGGATTTAATGGTAGTTCTTGGCTGAATATAATCATAAAAAGATTACACTTAAAGATGCACCAAATGATCCACGAAATGCCTTAAGAATCAACGTATGAATGATGATAAAAAGGAGCTGAAAATAGTGAACAAATTTCCAGCATTTGGTAGGTTGGGTTCGGCCAAACAAAGTGGTACAAAATGCAATGAAAAATGAATGTAAAATAAGTGAGATCACTAGGGATTGAACCCAAGACATCATTACATGAAAGCTACAAAAAAAAATCAACAAAAGATTGAGAGGAAAATGGATTGGAAGAGACTCGTCTCGGCAAAGGATGAGGAAAATTAGCTATGTTTTTAATTTTTTTTATTAAATGTGAGTTCATTGGGGATTGAACCCATGACCTCACCAAATGAAGATTACATAAAAATTTCATGAGAAAAATGAAAGGAAAAATAGATGTGGTGAGTGGGGATTGAACCCACAACCTCTTGGATAGGTGAGAAAGTTAAGAGATAAATTAAAAGAAAATAATGAGCTTGTGGGGGATTGAACCCACAACCTCCTTGCCTTAAAACGAAAAAAAGAGAGGAGAACAAGAAAGAAATATTATGGGGTTGATGGGAATCGAACTAGGATCTCCCAAACGTGAAAAATGCAATTATCAAGTTTAAAATATGTTTAAGTGTTGTCCAAGGGATTCGAAATCGGGTTCCCTTGCCCAATTCCGTATTGACACATAAGTCATACTTAAGTAAATATTTAATTAATGCTGCCTCAAAAGATCGAAATCAATATCTTGGCATATCTACAAGATGCATAAGTCTTGTACCACATAATCTTGGTTAAACATGAATCACTTAAACAAACTATGAATGAAGCCTCATGGCTTGTATGTGTGGAATCATAAGTCTAGCATACGTTTAAAGTATGTGAGCCTAACATGTATGTGATAAAATGATGTAACCCTAGAAGGGTTAAGTAAGAGTGTGAAACACACTAAATGGCCAAGTGCATTGGCATATGATGAAATGAGCATTCACGTGAAGGGGTGAGTAATTATGAAAAGCAAATGTGTTAAAGTTAATGAATGAGGTGAAAATATGATAAGAGGCTAATGTGAAAGATGAGAGCAATCTCAAATGATCCTAAGTAAATGTTACCAAAACGTACTCACCTATGAGAGTGTAAAGTTAATGAAGAGAACAGTCTCTATGAACACTCTAATGAAAGTATTGAAGTTAATGCATACTTAATACTAATGATGAGATAAGAAATCATCTAATGAGCTATGACGTCCTTATGCTAGAAGCCAGCTTCTATGATGTATTAGTTGAATGTAACAGAACTTTATGCTGCACACCGATAGTCTAGCTATGAGAGGTGATGCCTTCCTCCGAGAAGGGCGGAGGTTCACGTAACTCTCATGAGATGAGACTGTCCAGCATGCCGGGTATGGGTCTCTTTATATCTCCTAGTCTTTGAACCTATACTGCCAATATAGGGATCTAGCAGGGTTCAATTCCCTATATTAGATAGCATGTTTTGGTTCACTTTGGCCGGTGATTCCACCTCTTTTCGGTATGGGGATTAAGCAACCGATTTCATGATGCTCACATGATCTATGTCGGTTAAGGTTAAAGTTCCCAAAGAAAGAATGAGGCCAGCCTCAAACGATGCACATAATGAAATGAACGATACCAAAGGTGTTAGAATAGGATAATCAAGAGGTGAGCTAGACTTAAGTAATGACACTAGGTTATTCTTGGTCATTGCACAACAAACCCGATGAGAGTCTTAAACTTCATCCTAGGTATGACTGGTGATTGCACTAGTATATGAATGAATGAAAATGAAGTACGTATGAACGAACGAAGCAGACTCTGTGTTTGCTGAAGAAGGCTTCCTAGTTGAGGTCCCATATGTTCACCCCTCATTTTGGGAAGTCCTAATGTCAAGTCCATGATTCCAAGGTCTCATGGCATATGAAAGAATGATATGAACTACGTGATATGTTATGTGTTGCTTGCAAAATGATAAGTATGATGATGCATGTTATTCTCATGTCATGACTTTCCTAATCAAAATTTGGCAAATCCGCTGACTTTCCTAATCCAAATTTGGCAAGTCCACTGACTTTCCTAGTCAAAATTTGGCAAGTCCACTGACTTTCCTAATCCAAATTTGGCAAGTCCACTTACTTGACTTTCCATAAATCATGTTGTTAGGAAAAAGCTGTTCTTACTCATGCATGTCCTTGGTGTGTGCTTGAATATACCCATACTTAGTACAAGTGTGTACTAATCCCATACAATATCTACTTTTAGGTGAAGGCACAGGTGGACGTTAGAGTTTACAGTACGACGTTGCAGCTATCCGGACGTGGAGCTTTCATATGGATTTGGTAGGACCTCATGCTTTCGACGATGTCTACTGTTATTATCTAGCTTAGATGTAGGCTTTAGCTAGTGGGGCATGTCCCACTAGTGTTTCATTTCCCATTTCATTTCATACTTTGTATTAGTGCCGTTTTGGCAAGTATACACTTAATGTAGTATTGAACTATTTCTTTCATTTGATGATCTTAATATTAGATGGTTGATTGTGAACGTTTATGAGTTTAAGTAGAATGTCTTATATGAATGTTAAGTAACAAAAAGTTCAAATTTTCCGCTAAAATTAACCTAGATTAAGTAACGACGCCAGTCTTGTTTGGAGTCTAGACTCCGGTCGTGACAAAGGTTGTATCAGAGAACTAGGTTAAATTCCGAGGATAATAAGTTCACATCAACCACATTGAGCAGTTTCTAAGTCATGGTAGTGAAGTGCACCACTATCCTGAATTAGAGACTGCATGATGCGTAGGAAAAATTCCTTTCTTCTGATCTTATCGTGCTTTTTGCTAATGTCTGATTTCTTGGTGTTATGAGCGTGTCTAAAATCAATTCTTATTTCTTTTCAGAAAATGAACACTAGAAGGAACGCTGGTCAGAGGAGAAGAGGAGCAGCTGCTGGGGGTAATCATGTTCCACCCCAGGCTCCAGCTGAAGGAGTGGCCATGCCAGTTAACCCAGCAGGGTTGAATGATGCAGAGGTGCGGACCGCTCTGGCTCAGATTTCTCAAGCCATCACTATGCAGGCCTAGGTTATGACGGCCCAGGCCAACAAACATGATGTTCAGCGGAGAACCCACCCGTACGTAGCATGGCAGACATACTATGAGATTTTACGAGGATGAATCCTATGACTTTCACAGGGTCCAAGACTTCAGAGGATCCCTAGGAGCTTATGGATGAGGTACATAAGATCTTGGTGGCCATGGAGGCCACAGATACTGAGAAGGCTGAGCTGGCTTCCTATCAGCTCAAGGATGTTGCACAGTCTTGGTGCAAGATGTGGCGGGATAGCCGAGCTTTGGGCGGAGTTCCGGTCACGTGGGAGCTGTTTAAGACAGCCTTCCTGGAGAGATTCTTTCCTAGTGAGATGAGTGAGGCAAAGGTTGAGGAGATTATCAACCTTAAACAGGGATCGATGAAAGTCAGGGAGTATTCCCTGAAGTTTGTGAAATTATCCAGGTATGCCCCTTCTCTTGTGTCTAACAGCATAGACGAGATGAGTATATTCTTGACAGGGATTGCTGAGGATCTCGAGGAAGAGTGTAGGGCTTCTATTTTGCATGACTCCATGGACCTTTCCAGGCTTATGGTTCATATCCAGCAAGTGGAGGAAAGCAGGAAGAGGAAGCACACTAGGGCAGAGAACAGGTCAAGGCAAGCTGAGGAGAATTTTTCTAGGAAGAGTAGTACTGAAATCAGGTATAAGCCCAGGTTTAAGAAGGGACTCTCCCACCAAGGGGAGTCAAGTTCATCTAAGGGTCGCTATGATAGAGATTCCGAGTCCATAGTTAAGAGAAACAATGAAGTAGATACACCTTAGGAGAGGCCACCTTGCAGGAAGTGTGGCAAACTGCATGTATGAGTGGACGCTTGTTACAGTTGTGGCAAACCGGGTCACATGGTGAAGGATTGTACGAATAGGAGAAGTCAATAACAAGGGAAGGAGAGAGTTCAGCCTAATGGTCCAAGTGAAAAGGCTCCAAGGAGGCAATGATTCTTCGCACTCAAGTCTAGGGGTGCAGGGGAATGCACTTCTGGTGAAGTGTCGGGTGCGTAGCCTTAATAAGTGTTTCATGTATTTGACTGTGTATGGTGTTTATGCACTAGTATGAGGTCAATATGTTTGAATCATCATGTTGGTTGCTGATTTGTATGACTTATATGTTTACTTATGATGTATGCTTTGGATGAGACTAGTTTAGGAAAGAGTTCCTTAGTCTATAAATGTGAAGCTATTAGTAGGTTTCAAGGATGTGCACCATCATGTTAATATGTGAATTAGATATTCACCAATGAGGAGTATTGAATTATCTGTGTATGCATACGTTCTATAGATGACTTACTTATTGCTAGTAAAGAGTAGTGTCATTCGGGGACGAATGTTCCTAGGGGGGGATAATGTAACAACCCTAAAAATGGATATGCTAAGTAATGCTTAATGTGTCTAGAATGCCTATGATTAGACCGGGTTCACACGGATTGATGCGCGTAGAACCAGACCTCTGAAACTCTGCAACAGCCAAGCCAACTAACTTGGTGAGTTAGTTGAGCTAGGAAAGGTTGGGTCCAGCCATGTAGGGCACCCGAATATGAAGATTTACCCGGATGAGTCTTTACTGGACTTAAAAAGGGGGAATCTTAAGTTTGGAAGGTCTAGGGATAAAATGGTCTTTTTCCAGGCTAAGGATAGTATTGTAATTACCATAAATATTTAATTAATTATTTAATTAATATGGTGGAGGGAGATTTTGGGGAGAAAGGGCCGAAATTGCCCTTGGAGCAAAATCTTGCTCCACCCGGGTTCGAACCTAGGTGGGAGCAATGCTTTAATTTGATTATTTTAATTTGGTGAATTAATTTAATTAATTAATATTTAATAGTTGATTTAAGAAAAAGGAAAATCAGATTTTTATTATTAATTAATATTATTAATTAATATATTTTATTTAACTAAGTCTTGCCTAAAAGTCCTAGTTCTAAGAGAACACCACCTCACATCTCTCTCTCTTTCACGTCTATATCTCCCTCTCTTCAACACTCTCTTTCACGATTCTCTTTGCTTAACAAACAGAAAACAACGATCAGAATAATAACAAAAACAAAAGCTCTTCATACTTGAAGAACTTACACGCAAATTACAAACGACAAAGCAATCCAAAAATGTAAAGCAAAACGTAATACGCTAGTCGGGTAAGGTGTGAGTTTCGGGATTGGACGTGAATTTGGAGAAGTTTTGGGCAGCAAGTTCAAGTGTTGAACAACGTTAAAATCAGGTATGAGTTTTCTTACTCTTGGTCCCTTTCCCAAGAGACCCTTAAGACTCAGATAATTCTATTCCGAAACTAGGATTGTTCCCCATTACATGTTCCCTGTCACTAGCTCCTATCACTGATCTTAGGTTGGTATGTTTGCTGGTAGATTAGGTATGAAGTGTGATTTTCGTGATAATGTGTTCGTAATTGTATGAACGATGAAGTATGACATGATTTTCGGTTTTAAGCCTTAAAAATGATATGTTTTTATGGTTGAATTTTATGTGCGAATGTTTGTGCAAATCATGAGCTGTAAAAGTGGTGTAATGTTGCTGAATTTAATGGTAATTCTTGGATGAATATAATCATAAAAAGATAACTAAAGATGCACCAAATGATCCACGAAATGCCTTAAGAATTAACGTATGAATGATGATAAAAAGAAGCTGAAAATAGTGAACAAATTTCCAGCATTTGGTAGGTTGGGTTCGGACAAACAAAGTGGTACAAAATTCAATGAAAAATGAATGTAAAATAAGTTAGATAACTAAGGATTGAACCCAAGACATCATTACATGAAAGCTACAAAAAAAAAATCAACAAAAGATTGAGAGGAAAATGGATTGGAAGAGACCAAATTTCCAGCTTGCTGGAAATTTGGAGTCTCGGCCAAGGATGAGGAAAATTAGCTATGCTTTTAATTTTTTTTTAAATGTGAGTTCATTGGGGATTGAACCCATGACCTCACCAAATGAAGATTACATAACAATTTCATGAGAAAAATGAAAGGAAAAATAGATGTGGTGAGTGGGGATTGAACCCACAACCTCTTGGATAGGTGAGAAGTTAGAGATAAATTAAAAGAAAAATAATGAGCTTGTGGGGTTGAACCCACAACCTCCTTGCCTTAAAACGAAAAAAAGAGAGGAGAACAAGAAAGAAATATTATGAGGTTGATGGGAATCGAACTAGGACCTCCCAAACCTGAAAAATGCAATTATCAAGTTTAAAATAAGATTAAGTGTTGTCCAAGGGATTCGAAATCGGGATTCCTTGCCCAATTTTGTATTGACACATAAGTCATACGTAAGTAAATATTTAATGAATGCTGCCTCAAAAGATCGAAATCAATATCTTGGCATATCTACAAGATGCATAAGTCTTGTACCACATAATCTTGGGTAAACATGAATCACTTAGACAAACTATGAATGAAGCCTCATGGATTGTATGTGTGGACTCATAAGTCTAGCATACGTTTAAAAGTAAGTGAGCCTAAGATGAATGTGATAAAATGATGTAACCCTAGAAGGGTTAAGTAAGAGTATGAAACACACTAAATGGCCAAGTGCATTGGCATATGATGAAATGAGCATTCACGTGAAGGGGTGAGTAATTATGAAAAGCAAATGTGTTAAAGTTAATGAATGAGGTGACAATATGATAAGAGGCTAATGTGAAAGATGAGAGCAATCCCAAATGAGCCTAAGTAAATATTACAAAAACGTACTCACCTATGAGAGTGTAAAGTTAATGAAGAGACAAGTCTGTATGAACACTCTAATGAAAGTATTGAAGTTAATGCATACTTAATACTAATGATGAGATGAGAAATCATCTAATGATCTATGATGTCCTCATGCTAGAAGCCAACTTCCATGATGTATGAGTTGAATGTAATGGAACTTTATACTGAGCACCGATAGGCTAGCTATGAGCGGTAATGCCTTCCTTCGGGATGGCGGAGGTTCACGTAACTCTCATGAGATGAGACTGTCCGGCATGCCGGGTATAGTTCTCCTTATATCTCCTACTCTTTGAACCTATACTGCCAATATAGGGATCTAGCAGCGTCCAATTCCCTATATACGCTAGCATATTTTGGTTCACTTTGGCCGGTGATTCCACCTCTTTTCGGTGTGGGCATTAAACACTGGATTTCATGATGTTCACATGATCTATGTCGGTTAAGGTTAATGTTCCCAAAGAAAGAATGAGGCCAGCCTCAAACGATGCACATAATGAAATGAACGATACCAAAGGTGTTACGATAGGATAATCAAGAGTGATCTAGACTTAAGTAATGACACTAGGTTATTCTTGGTCATTGCACAGCAAACCTGATGAGAGTCTTAAACTTCATCCTAGGTATGACTGGTGATTGCACTAGTATATGAATGAATGAAAATGAAGTATGTATGAACGAACGAAGCAGACTCTGTGTTTGCTGAAGAAGGCTCCCTAGTTAAGGTCCCATATGTTGAGCCCTCATTTTGGGAAGTCCTAATGTCAAGTCCATGATTCCAAGGTCTCATGGCATATAAATAATGATATGAACTACGTGATATGTTATGTGCTGCTTGCAAAATGATAAGTATGATGATGCATGTTACTCTCATGGCATGACTTTCCTAATCCAAATTTGGCAAGTCCACTGACTTTCCTAATCTAAATTTGTCAAGTCCACTGACTTTCCTAATCCAAATTTGGCAAGTCCACTGACTTTCCTAATCCAAATTTGGCAAGTCCACTGACTTGACTTTCCATAATTCATGTTGTTAGGAAAGAGCTATTCTTACTCATGCATTTCCTTGGGATATGCTTGCATATACCCATACTTAGTACAACTGTGTACTAATCCCATACAATATCTACTTTTAGGTGCAGGCGTAGGTGGACGTTAGAGCTTACAGTACGACGTTGCAGCTATCAGAACGTGGAGCTTTCATTTAGATTTGGTAGACCCTCATGCTTTCGAGGATGTCTACTGTTATTATCTAGCTTAGATGTAGGCTTTAGCCAGTGGGGCATGTCCCACTAGTGTTTCATTTCCTATTTTATTTCAGACTTTGTATTGGTGCCGTTTTGGCAAGTATAAACTTAATGTAGTATTGAACTATTTCTTTCATTTGATGATCTTAGTATTAGATGGTTTATTGTGAACGTTTTTGAGTTTAAGTAGAATGTTTATATGAATGTTAAGTCACAAAAAGTTCAAATTTTCCGCTAAAATTAACCTAGATGAAGTAACGATGACGTATGTAGGCTTGTATGTGACCTCTGAGAGGTCAACGACGCCGGTCTCGTCTAGGGTCTAGACTTCGGTCGTGACAAAGTTGGTATCAGAGAACTAGGTTAAATTCCGAGGATAATAATTCACATCAACCACATTGAGTAGTTTCTAAGTCATGGTAGTGAAGTGCACCACTATCCTCAATTAGAGACTGCATGATGCTTAGGAAAAATTCCCTTCTTCTGATCTTATCGTGCCTTTCGCTAATGTCTGATTTCTTGGTGTTATGAGCGTGTCTAATATCAATTCTTATTTCTCTTCAGAAAATGAACACTAAAAGGAACGCTGGTCAGAGGAGAGGAGGAGCAGCTGCTGGGGGTAATCAAGTTCCACCCCAGGCTCCAGCTGAAGGAGTGGCCATGCCTGTTAACCCAGCTGGGTTGACTGATGCAGAGGTACGGACCGCTCTGGCTCAGATGTCTCAAGCTGTCACTATGCAGGCCCAGGTTATGACAGCCCAGGCCAACAAACAAGATGTTCAGTGGGAGAACCCACCCGTACGTAGCATGGCAGATAGACTATGGGATTTTACGAGGATGAATCCTCCGATTTTCACAGGGTCCAAGACTTCAGAGGATCCCCAAGAGTTTGTGGATGAGGTACATAAGATCTTGGTGGCCATGGCGGCCACAAATACTGAGAAGGCTGAGCTGGCTTCCTATCATCTCAAGGATGTTGCACAGTCTTGGTGCAAGATATGGCGGGATAGCCGAGCTTTGGGCAGAGTTCCGGTCACATGGGATCTGTTTAGGACAGCCTTCATGGAGAGATTCTTCCCCAGGGAGATGAGGGAGGCCAAGTTTGAGGATTTTATCAACCTTAAACAGGGACAGTCACGGAGTATTCCGTGAAGTTTGTGAAATTATCCAGGTATGCCACTTCTCTTGTGTCTAACAACATAGACGAGATGAGTAGATTCTTGACAGGGATTGCTGAGGATCTCGAGGAAGAGTGTAGGGCTTCTATTTTGCATGACTGCATGGACCTTTCCAGGCTTATGGTTCATATCCAGCAAGTGGAGGAAAGCAGGAAGAGGAAGCACACTAGGGCAGAGAACAGGTCAAGGCAAGTTGAGGAGAATTTTTCTAGGAAGAGTAGTACTGAAATCAGGGATAAGCCCAGGTTTAAGAAGGGACTCTCCCACCAAGGGGAGTCAAGTTCATCCAAGGGTCGCTATGATAGGGATTCCGAATCCATAGTTAAGAGAAACAATGAAGTAGATACACCTCAGGAGAGGCAACCTTGCAGTAAGTGTGGCAAACTGCATGGAGGAGAGTGTATGATGGGCTCTAATGCTTGTTACAGTTTTGGCAAACCGGGTCACATGGTGAAGGATTGTACGAATAGGAGAAATCAAGAACAAGGGAATGAGAGAGTTCAGCCTAATGGTCCAAGTGAATAGTCTCCAAGGAGGCAATGATTCTTCGCACTCAAGTCTAGGGGTGCAGGGGAATGCACTTCTGGTGAAGTCTCGGGTGCGTAGCCTTAATTAGTCTTTCATGTATTTGACTGTGTATGGTGTTTATGCACTAGTATGAGGTCAATATATTTGAGTCATCATGTTGGTTGCTGATTTGTATGACTTATATGTTTACTTATGTTGTATGCTTTGGATAAGACTAGTTTAGGAAAGAGTTCCTTAGTCTATAATGTGAAGCTATTAGTAGGTTTCAAGAATGTGCACCATCATGTTAATATGTGAATTAGATATTCACCAATGAGGAGTATTGAATTATCTATGTCATACGTTCTATAGATGAATTACTTATTGCTAGTAAAGAGTAGTGTCATTCGGGGACGAATGTTCCTAAGGGGGGGATAATGTAACAACCCTAATAATGGATATGCTAAGTAATGCTTAATGTGTCTAGAATGCCTACGATTAGACCGGGTTCACACGGATTGATGCGCGTAGAACCAGACCTCTGAAACTCTGCAACAGTCAAGTCAACTAACTTGGTGATTTATTTGAGCTAGGAAAGGTTGCGTCCAGCCATGTAGGGCACCCGAATATGAAGATTTACCCGGATGAGTCTTTATCGGACTTAAAAAGGGAAATCTGAAGTGTGGAAGGTCTAGGGGTAAAATGGTCTTTTTCCAGGCTAAGGGTAATATCGTAATTACCCTAAATATTTAATTAATTATTTAATTAATATGGTGGAGGGGAATTTTGGGGAGAAAGGGCCGAAATTGGCCTTGGAGCAAAATCTTGCTCCACCCGGGTTCGAACCTATGTGGGAGCAATGATTTAATTTGATTATTTTAATTTGGTGAATTAATTTAATTAATTAATATTTAATAGATGATTTAAGAAAATGGAAAATCAGATTTTTATTATTAATTATTATTTATTAATTAAGATATTTTATTTGACTAAGTCTTGCCTAATAGTCCTAGTTCTAAGAGAACACTACCTCACATCTCTCTCTCTTTCACGTCTATATGTCCCTCTCTTCAGCACTCTCTTTCACGATTCTCTTTGCTTAACAAACAGAAAACAACGATCAGAATAATAAAAAAAACAAAAGTTCTTCATACTTGAAGAACTTACACGCAAATTACAAACGACAAAGCAACCCAAAAACGTAAAGAAAAACGTAATACGCTAGTCGGGTAAGGTGTGAGTTTCGGGATTGGACGTGAATTCGGAGAAGTTTTGGGCAGCAAGTTCAAGTGTTGAACAACTTTAAAATCAGGTATGGGTTTTCTTACTCTTGGTCCCTTTCCCAAGTGACCCTTAAGACTCAGATAATTCTATTCCGAAACTAGGATTGTTCCCCATTACATGTTCCCTGTCACTAGCTCCTATCACTGATCTTAGGTTGATATGTTTGATGGTAGATTAGGTATGAAGTGTGATTTTCGTGATAATGTGAAAATGATTATGTGTTCGGAATTGTATGAACGATGAAGTATGTTTGCCGAAATTTCGTGAAAAATGTATGTGTATGCCGTGACATGATTCTCGGTTTTAAGCCTTAAAAATGATATGTTTTTATGGTTGAATTTTATGTGCGAATGTTTGTGTAAATCATGAGGAGTAAAAGTGGTGTAATGTTGCTGGATTTAATGGTAATTCTTGGCTGAATATAATCATAAAAAGATTACGCTTAAAGATGCACCAAATGATCCACAAAATGCCTTAAGAATTAACATATGAATGATGATAAAAAAAAGCTGAAAATAGTGAACAAATTTCCAACATTTGGTAGGTTGGGTTCGGCAAAACAAAGTGGTACAAAATGCAATGAAAAATGAATGTAAAATAAGTGAGATCACTAAGTATTGAACCCAAGACATCATTACATGATATCTACAAAAAAAATCAACAAAAGATTGAGAGGAAAATTGATTGGAAGACACCAAATTTCCAGCTTGGAGTCTCTGCCAAGGATGAGGAAATTAGCTATATTTTTAAAACTTTTTAAATGTGAGGTCATTGGGGATTGAACCATGACCTCACCACATGAAGATTACATAAAAATTTCATGAGAAAAATGAAAGGAAAAATAGATATGGTGAGTGGGGATTGAACCCACAACCTCTTGGATAGGTGAGAAAGTTAAGAGATAAATTAAAAGAAAAATAATGAGCTTGTGGGAGATTGAACCCACAACCTCCTTGCCTTAAAACGAAAAAAAGAGAGGAGAACAAGAAAGAAATATTATGGGGTTGATGGGAATCGAAATAGAATCTCCCAAACCTGAAAAATGCAATTATCAAGTTTAAAATGAGATTAACTGATGTCCAAGGGATTCGAAATCGGGTTCCCTTGCCCAATTACGTATTGACACATAAGTCATACGTAAGTATATATTTAATGAATGCTGCCTCAAAAGATCGAAATCAATATATTGGCATATCTACAAGATGCATAAGTCTTGTACCACATAATCTTGGGTAAACATGAATCACTTAGACAAACTATGAATGAAATCTCATGGCTTGTATGTGTGAACTTATAAGTCTAGCATATGTTTAAAAGTAAGTGAGCCTAAGATGTATGTGATAGAATAATGTAACCCTAGAAGGGTCAAGTAAGAGTGTGAAACACATTAAATGGCCAAGTGCATTGGCATATGATGAAATGAGCATTCACGTGAAGGGGTTAGTAATTATGAAAAGCAAATGTGTTAAAGTTAATGAATGAGGTGACAATATGATAAGAGGCTAATGTGAAAGATGAGAGCAATCTCAAATGAGCCTAAGTAAGTGTTACCAAAACATACTCACCTATGAGAGTGTAAAGTTAATGAAGAGACCAGTCCCTATGAACACTCTAATGAAAGTATTGAAGTTAATGCATACTTAATACTAATGATGAGATGAGAAATCATCTAATGAGCTATGATGTCCTCATGCTAGAAGCCAGCTTCCATGATGTATGAGTTGAATGTAATGAAACTTTATATTGAGCACCGATAGGCTAGCTATGAACGGTGATGCCTTCCTTCGGGAAGGGCGGAGGTTCACGTAACTCTCATGTGATGAGACTGTCCGGCATGCCGGGTATGGGTCTCCTTATATCTCTTAGTCTTTGAACCTATACTTTCAATATAGGGATCTAGCAGGGTTCAATTCCCTATATACGCTAGCATGTTTTGGTTCACTTTGGCTGGTGATTCCACCTCTTTTCGATGTGGGGATTAAACACTGAATTTCATGATGCTCACATGATCTATGTAGGTTAAGGTTAAAGTTCCCAAAGAAAGAATGAGGCCAGCCTCAAACGATGCACATAATGAAATGAACAATACCAATGGTGTTAGGATATGATAATCAAGAGGTGAGCTAGACTTAAGTATTGACACTAGGTTATTCTTGGTCATTGCACATCAAACCCGATGAGAGTCTTAAACTTTATCCTAGGTATGACTTGTGATTGCACTAGTATATGAATAAATGAAAATGAAGTACGTATGAACGAATGAAGCAGACTCTGTGTTTGCTGAAGAAGGCTCCCTAGTTGAGGTCCCATATGTTGAGCCCTCATTTTGGGAAGTCCTAATGTCAAGTCCATGATTCCAAGGTCTCATGACATATGAAAGAATGATAAGAACTACTTGATATGTTATGTGCTTCTTTCAAAATGATAAGTATGATGATGCATGTTACTCTCATGTCATGACTTTTCTAATCCAAATTTGGCAAGTCCACTGACTTTCCTAATCAAAATTTGGCAAGTCCACTGACTTTCCTAATACAAATTTGGCAAGTCCACTGACTTTCCTAATCCAAATTTAGCAAGTCCACTGACTTGACTTTCCATAAATCATGTTGTTAGGAAAGAACAATTCTTACTCATGCATGTCCTTGGTGTGTTCTTGCATATACCCATACTTAGTACAAGTGTGTACTAATCCCATACAATATCAACTTTTACGTGCAGGCACAGGTGGACGTTAGAGCTTACAGTACGACATTGCAGCTATCCGGACGTGGAGATTTCATCTGGATTTGGTAGGCCCTCATTCTTTCGAGGATATCTACTGTTATTATCTAGCTTAGATTTAGGCTTTAGCTAGTGGGGCATGTCCAACTAGTGTTTCATTTCCCATTTCATTTCAGACTTTGTATTGGCGCCGTTTTGGTAAGTATACACTTAATGCAGTACTGAACTATTTCTTTCATTTGATGATCTTAATATTAGATGGTTGATTGTGAAAGTTTATGAGTTTATCCATTGCACAAGTAGATATTCGAAAAGGGGAGTCTTGGTGTATCATTGTATTAATGTATGAATGTGTTATTATTTAATGAACTAAGTCTCCTAAAGAGTGTACTACTTAGGGTAGGTGGTGGTATGGGACATTATTTATCCATTGCACAAGTAGACACTTGAAAGGGGAGTCTTGGTGTGTCTTTGTCTTAATGTATGAATGCATTATTATGTAATGAAATGAAATTATGTGACTTGATGTCTAATGTTAAGAAAGAATGTGAAAGGTATGTGTTGTATAATGATGTTTATGAATGATGAATGTGGTGTACCTAACCTCATGGAGTCCTCAAGGAACACTAAGTGGGAGTAGTAGTATGGGATACTATTCTCACATTGCACTTTGTGTAACTTGTAAGACCACTTGGGGAAGGGAACTTATGTTAAGTCCTTAATGTTTTAATGTTCTTCTAATGTCTAGTTATAGAGTCTGGACATGTTTCCCGCGAGAGGTAAGCCTATCGTTGGTAGTCTTAAGTATCACTTAGGTGTGTATTGAAGGGGGTGTATGGGCGGTTCCTTCATGTCTTACCTTAGTGAGTTTTAGGATAACTTGGTTAGCGAAACTTCAAAGGAAATGAGTTCACTGTGTTTTGGTAGGAATGAGTTCACTGTAAAAGTTGAGTTCAGTGTAATTATTTTTTATTTCAGTGTGAAGTGGTATTTTATGCTAAAATTATGAAAGTCCTTTCTTATGTGCTAAATGATTATCTATATGCTATTTTACTTCTATATTCATGAAAGTTTTACTTAATTGGCATAAAAGCTTATTTCTACTAAAAAGTCATTTTTCGCATGTTTTTACATATGACATACTTAGTACATTCTTTGTACTAACCCCATACTTTTCTATACTTTATAAGTATAGGTTGGAGGCATGTTGAAGATTAGAAGGCAAGTTTGGGAATCAACTCTCTCAAGACTAAGTATGTCCTCATATATTCGAGGGCATAGTTCTATTTCTTTAGTTTCTACTATTAAGACTTATGATGTATTTTCCTTTAATGTAAAAGGGTTGTGTCCCTATGATATTAAGTTGTGTGATTAAGTTGGTTTGTGACGACGAGACTACTATTTAGTATTTATAAAATATATAATATTTTTATGATAAATGTTATGAAAAGTTTTAATTCGGGACTACTTTTCATGTCTTATGTAATGAATGATACAAAATGGCAAGTACAAGACCTCCAAAAGGTCAAGTACGCAATTGTCCAACCTAAGGGTTACCCTAACTTCTAGGAGGTACTTTCGGGTTGTAACAAACTTGGTATCAGAGCATAAGTTATGGGAAATAGTTAAGGGTCTAAAGTCTCACAAGCCACGTCTAGTAGAATCTTGTTCATTGGTGTGAGTCGCGACACATCCATGAGTGAGAGGCTATAAGGCGATAGAAGTTTCACTTTCTTCCATTTTTAAAATTTCTTGACTTAGAGTTTAGTTTTATGAAATGTCTTTCTCAACCTCTTCTCTTATGTTTATACGACATAAATACAAGGAGGACAACCACTAGAAGGGAGGAGGAAGGAGTAGAAAATTAGTGGATCCCTCTTCGTGATGATCAAGTCCCTAGGTTGTCTAGAGGATGTGAATAAGGCAGTTTCCCCTCTGGAACCTCAAGGACCTCAAATGCCCCCTATGCCCTAAGCTCTTAAGTTCCCTCTGTTGAAGGGGATTTGACTAATGCGGAGTTAAGGGTTGCCCTGATGAATTTAACCCAACTCATGACGGCTCAATCTCAAGTCGTCACTAATCATTTGGTTGCCCTAGCTAACCAAGAAGGTGGACCCCAACCTAATGCAAATACTCCTTCTTCTAGAATTTGGGATTTCATGAGGATGAACCCTCTTACTTTTCATGTCACTAAGGTTTATTAAGATCCACAAAGCTTCATAGCTAAGATATTCAAGGTTGTGGATCTATGTGTGTTACCCCTAGGGAGAGAGCGGAGCTAGCCGCTTACAGACTTAAAGATGTGGCTCAAGTGTGGTTTGAGCGATGGAGGGATGAGAGACCCTTAAGGGATGGTCCGGTACATTGGGAAGTGTTCAAAGAGGTTTTTCTACATAGGTTCTTTCACTTAGAGTGGAGGGAGAAAAAGATGGTGGAAATCCTGAATCTCCGTCAGGGGGGAATGAGTGTGAAAGAGTACTCCTCAAATTCACCCAACTCTCTAAGTATGCCCCTACCATAGTAGCCAACCTTAGGCTAGAATGAAAAAAATTGTGATGGGAGTGTCTATATTGGTGGAGAAAGAGTGTCGTACGGAAATGCTCCTTAATGACATGGATATCTCTAGACTCATGGTGTATGCACAACAAATTGAGGAGTCCAAAATTAGGGAGATAAGGAAAGAGGGTAACAGGGGTAGGTCAGATGAACAAGGTCAATCGAAACCTAAGAAGAGGTTCTATAACTAATAGTCTTCCACGGGGAAATAGGGCTCCCAACCAAAATTCCCAAGGAGGTGGCCATACTTTTGAGATGTGTAGGTGTTCTACTTGTGGAAAGAAACATTTGGGTAAGTATCTTGCCGGAACGTATGGTTGCTTTGCGTGTGGTCGTAAGAATCACAAGATGAGGGACTGCCCTAACATCAAGGAAAAAGGGAAAGAGGTAAATCAAGCCCGTCAAGGTGGTCTAGATCCTCTAACAGAGAGAACTAATTCGGATTTGATAGTCCTAGTAAGTCTTAACTCTTTATGATTGTTCTTTTTATGGTGTAATATGAGTTTATATTATTTTGCCTTTCTAATGTTCAGGCCTTCTTGATAAATTTCTTGAAGGATAAATTGTTGAAATTTCATGCATATTTCACTATGTGAGTTTTGGTACTCACTGTAAAAAAACTAAGAAAATAAAAAAAAATCAAAGTTTGAAGAAAATTGATTTATCATGAATAATGGTTATAATGTGTGTATAAATGATGTGTGCGATCAGGTTTGATGTTGGAGAATGTAGTTTCTGTATGAATGAAAAATGAGGGTGAGTTTTGAATTGTGAAAATTGTTGGAAAAGTTGGTTGTGTTGCTAAAATGCTCATAAATGTGTAGTTGTGTTCCTTGTTAAGTGGTGCATTGACTAAGAATGTTTTGAACTTAATTTGGTGTATTATATTTCTCTATTAAGTCCTTGATGTCCTTAAAAAGTGTTCAGTGTCATTCGAGGACGAATGTTGTTCCATGTGGGGGAGAATGTAACACCCAAAAATGAACTAAGGTGAACGAGAGCTTCGCATGTGTCTCATGAGGAAATTTTATGTTAAAATGGTTAACAATGCTGTTTTGAGGCATTGTATAAAGTTTGGTAATTTTTTGAGGTCAAACGTCCATGAAGTTCGGAAGGTGTGCCTTAGAAAGAGCTTGTACGCCTTAGTGTGTTTTAACTAGTTTTATGTTTTCATTTTCATTGAAATTGATGTGAGATGTTCCTAATAACTATATGACTAAGTTTAGCGGTTTAACGTCTGGGTAAGACTCCACCTAGGACCCACAAGGAATCCTAAAAGAGGACCCAAGACCTAGCAATCAAGCTGCCAAGACAGGCCCAATCGACGAACGGTAGTCCTCATGACGGGCCATATTTTGAGGGAGTAGATCCACCCTTAGTGGTGGGATCTTAACTCCATTATGGTCAGCCTCAGTCCCAATCGACGTCCTAGCAGGATGGGTCGTCGACCAGACGAAGCCCCGTAGCTAGTGGCCGTCGATGGGTCACTCTAAAGCTGTTACATTTTTCTTCCTTGGCTTGGGGTGTTTGGTAAATTCACCCCAACTATTTTATGAACCTAGGATGATTTTTTTAGGGTTTTTAAAGTATACTAAATTGATTTTATTTCCTAGGCCTATACAAGACCCCTCATTTCAAATATTCAAACACTCTCTCTAAAGAAAGACTCTCACAAAACTCCATAAAAGCTAGAAGTCAAGGAAGAGCTGGGAGGGCTGGTTGTGGACTTTTCTTCTTCAAATTTCGTGGGTTTCCTTCTCTTTGAGGTATGTTAGTCATCCTTGAACTCTCTTCCATTAAAGGAGTCATTTCTAAAAGATTTCAAAAAGGGTTTTCAAACTCTATGTTCTTCTATATTTGACTCTAACCATTCTTCTTCATATAAAAATGTTTTAATAATTCAAATATGTTGTTTTTAGTGTTAGTTGGTGATTTTAACATCAAAGCCCTAATGAATTCATGCTTATGCATATTACCAACTTTTTACTTAAGAAATGGGTTAAATGAACATGATTTTGTAGTGTTTGAACTATGGTTTTGTTATGAAGATATTGAGTTTTAGCTACTTCCCTAAGGGCGATTTTTACAATAAATTATTGAGAAATGGTGAATAGGTGGTGAAATCTTTGATGAATGGTATGTTGGACATAGTGTTTAACTCTTATTGTGAAATGCTCTTTAGTGGTATGGTCCACCTTTGGTGGCGGTGTTTACTTGATGTTCTTGAGTATATTGTATTTGTATGTGTATTGTGAGAGTGGCCTTGAAGGATTGATATATGAAGTAGAGTGGAAATAATGATTTTCTTGTTATATTTCTTTTGAAACTTGAATTATATGTATTGTTTAGATTATGTCTTTATAAAGTATGTGTATATGTTGAGCATGCTAGTGTGTGAGATATGATGAATGAAGGTGTAAGCATGTCTAGAAGTCAATGTTAATGAAATGATGGTTATTTGCAAGGTGTGCTCACATGTACACACACCCTTACACTTGAATGAATGAATGAAGTTAATTATGTGAATAAAGGGAGTTTTAGGGTTAACACTCTCTGTGAGTTAAGATAAAGTGTTTAGTAGCAATCTCACTATCTCCCAAGAGCTTTCTAAGATTGGTCATGTCACATCCGCGGAGCACCCACTAGACGTAACCGGCGTCGGCGTCCTCTTTGAGGACTATGACTAGCCTTTTATCATACATCATTACATTCATAGATTAAAAATACGGAAAATTTATAACTTTTCATGACTTCTACATTGAGGTTTACATAAACCTGTACATACGCATAATATATTCATGTCGACTATACATAACCCTTCGTATAGGAAGATTACATAGTCTTTTACTTTTATTGCACATGAGTATATATTCTAGATAAAATATAGTCTTTAAAGAGTGTCTCATCTCATATCCATCTAACAAGATTGTAGAAATTTAGGCATAGCCCATACATAAATGTAAAGGAGCCACATATAGGCTATACAATTTGTACTCAAATTAAAAAAAAGAGATAACATATGAATCTTTAAACTACAACAACTTCATAAGCTTAATATTTGCATCGCCCTCGGAAAGTTAGGACCTACCCACTTGGATGATTGACAAAGTCCAAGTCTTCTTCAAGTCGTCTCAAAGAGCCTTCAACAACCGGAACCTAAAATATTGGGGAAAAGAGATAAAATGGGGTTAGTACACCACTTGTACTAAGTATGAGACCATATGCACATATAAGATCAAATCATACTAAAAGGGGACATTTACTTTAAAACATGCTATATTACCTTTTGAAAGCCTTATGCAAAATCAAGCAAAACATACCAATCAACAAGACATATTCATTAAGTCAAATCAAGTCACATGCATATTAACCTAATTGAATCCATAATCTAATAAAACCCTATCATCAAGTAATAACATCACAAGCATGAATAAGAGTTCATCATATCATAATAAAGCAAGACAAGTATGAATGAATCCTCATAAAGTCAACAAGTGCAATGACCAAGCAAAGCCCCATAATCTTACTTAATTAAGAGACCCAACAAGAACCATGACTAATATCAAAATTCACACAATATAACCTTTAAGGATACATAACATCATACTTTAGCAATATAGAGCAAATATATGTTAATAAGAATATCAATCAGCATATAAAAGATATGTATAATCCCTCTACATACAACTTGACAATTGGGGCCTCCTCTCATGGGAATCCATTGGAAGAGTATCCCTTATTGGGGAGTCAACACCACATGTGGAGCTATAGGGTGAATCTTCCTCTATGGGAAGTTATCACCTCCCATTGTCAAGTTCACTCGGTGCTAAGCTAGGTCCCTTTTGAAATGTCTTTAATGTCTTTATTGATCATCATAACATATTATAGGTCATAGGGTCTAGCCCATGTATAATCATCATCATCATTGACCAATAAGAATTGCATGAGTATAGTCCTTTCATTACAACTCATATAAGTGAGGTTAACACATTCACATATTACTTCATAATAAGGCACATTGGTAAGTCATTCACCATCCTTATGTCATTTACATCTTAGCCAACACCTCAAAAATCATTGTCAAGACATTTCTATTCAACATCATTCCAACCCTATCAATCCTAATAAAAGGCACACTCCAATACAACATCATGTCTTAATCACAATTAACCATAATTTGAAGTAAAAAATAGGGATGATAAGACTTACCAAGTCTCCTTTATAATCTATCATCAAGGTCTTACCATCAACACTTAGCTCAACCCAATCAGGGTATAGTTTCATCATAAGACAATAACCAACATAATAAGGCTAATTGAATCACTACATCACAATTCATCACTAGTTCATAGCTTAAGACAAGATACTTAGGTCAATTCACAACATACTTCATAACGTAGATCAACTACACAAGAACTAGAATTATAGGGCTATAATTCATCCTAATCTATTCATGATCGATACAATATCATTATCTAGTAGTAATTCAATCGATAATCAAGTCAATTGAACCAAAATTAAGCAATTCATATCAAGATCATAACTTAGGGCTAAAGGGTGAAAGTCATCTTCTAACACCTAGACCAAATAATCAGGATATATCATAATTAAGTTAGAATACATGTTAATATATTCATAATATATAAAATAAACCATAAACAAATTAATTCATAACATCAATTTCGAGATTGGATGAAACCCACTTGAAAACTCTACTTTTAAAATCAGTTGATAGAGCCCTTTGAGGAAAGAGGTCTCAAAGGTGAATTAGATACCATACCTTACTAATTGATGAAGATTGATGGTGAACTAGACACTTTGAATCCCTTAAACCCTCCCCTAGCATTGTCTTCAGTGGAGTCCTTCACTAGAGAGAGAAAGAAGTGAGAAGGAAAAGAGTTTTGGGTTTGTGAGTTATGAGAGATTTGTTAGTCTGAATTAGGTTAGGACTTTATCTAGGGTGTTAAATAAGTGTATTAGACCTTCCTAAGCACCCAACTAATAAACTAACCCTTTAATTAATTAATTAAAGCTAACTTAAAACGTGCAGGAAATTAGACCTTCATAGACGACACCACGATCGACAGATCGTGTGTCAATCGACGGCCAACCCCCCCCCCCTTCCGTGCTTCACATCCGTACTTTGATTAGGAGACTGTGCAAAGAGGAACTTCCATGATTTTTCCAAGTGTTGGTCGATGGATGGCATCGACGACCCCTCGATCCACACACGCTGCGTCCATTTCCTTTCGTGGGTGCACACTGCCCAGACAATCCTTTACCCCAAAATGCAAACAGTCCTCCTCAATGGCCCTTTGTTGGTCCTTGGGGAGTCGTACCCGGACGTTTCGACCATCAATCAACGTAAGTACATGTTAGACACCCTTCCACCAATTTTCAAGAATTTCCGACTCCTAAAAGCTAGTCAAATAGGCTAAGGCATGCTAGTACCACTTTGAACTAGTTTTCAAATGTCATGGACATTCTTGGGCGTTTTGGTTTCTAGACTTCCTAAATGACTTATATTCATTAAAATTGACCTTAAAACAGTGTCTAGACCTTATGACACTTATGTAAGGGTTTAGAACACGCCTTCGATTTCCGAAGTGTTACATTATCCCCCCCTTAGGAACATTCGTCCCCGAATGACACTAAAAATCTTTTGAAGGAAGTAATAGACTCATGACTAGCAGTCCAACCAACATCAATACAAAATAACATGTGTTAAAACTTCAACCATATCATTTAAACAAGGCAATTAAAAAACTTCAATTACCACACATAAGGCTCAAACATCACATCATGAGAAATTTTCCCTCTCACAACTACAGCAAGAGCTCAACATAGTATTTATGAGTCAATTATTCCAAAGTTCAACTTACCAACATGCTACATATCATTTCATAAAGCACTATACCATTTTAGGTCTATAGCCACACTACTTCTGGACTACACTAGTAAGAATGCTTTTAAAGCGTAGCCAAAAATTTTAACTTTTAGCTACAATAATTTTGGCAACACTTTAAAAGTGTAATCTTTAATGATATTAGATACACTTTATAAGTGTTGTTACAATATGAAATAAATGGCTACAACTATTTACATATATGGCCACACTTTTAAAGTGTCCTTTGCTTTAATTGTAAACACAACACATTAAAAGTGTGGCCTTAAACTTTTCACTTAAATATAATATTCCCTTAAACAATTTTAACTCTCCCTCCCATTTTAATTGGCCAACAAAAATAACTAATGAAAAATTAAAAAGTGATAAAACCTTTTTCTCCTCCAAAGTCTAGAACATGCTTTACTCTTTCTCCAGAAGATGTTTTACTCTTTCTCCAGCTTTACTGAGCTGAATACAAAGACCTAATCGAAGAGTTGAGCTGATGATGGAAGAACTAAGCTGAAGATCGAAGAACTGAGTTGAAGATTTCTTCGATACCTGCAATTCTCTTCTCCAGAACACGTTTTTTTTGAAGAGGTGAAGAGTTGAAGCTAAAGAGCTAAAGATCAAAGAACTTAAGAAAAAAAGATGATGAACTTAAGAGCTAAGCTAAAAAGAAAGAGGAAATTACTACTATGAATCATTTGACTAAGTCAGCAACACATTTGTAAGTTGGATTCGTAGCTAACCAATTGGTTTCAAAGTATATCTCCAATTTTAACTCTCTTTTGATGTACAGAAATTTTGTTTTGAAGGTGATGTTTCTGAGCTCCATTGATGTTTCCCGCTGTCAATATAAATTGCTACAACCCATTTTTCTTTCAGGGACAGAACTATCTAAAGGGTTTTGTTGGAATTTTATTAGCTAAGAGTCTCTATTTTTATGTCTATGTTTATTGTGTGGGCTAAGATGCTTCACTTGTGGGTTTCAATTTTCTTATGTTATTGATGTGTTTTGTGTTGATTTCGGGGTTCCTGACTTTTAGTATTATAACTCGCATAAGATATTTCCTCATTGTGGGCATTAGCCATTATTTAACTATGTGATTTCTGTTTTTCCTTAGATTGATAAGCAGATTTTGGTTGATATCGGTCATGACCAGGTATATTATTTTGTACTTGTTTAATATTCACTAATTATCTTTTCCGACATTATTCTTCTTAGAAGTATGTTACTGCTACTTTTCCTTGACTAGTTTATGAAACATGGGCATCTTAAATTGATAAGTGTTGGAAGCATCTTCAGTAGTGTCAAATATTTAAAAAATATTGGAAGTAGATTTATTTGTACTAGGCTTACTGCCATTGCCACTGAGAAGTACTCCTCATCATAGTCTTAAATTCTTGAATACTCATGTTAGTTTTTCTATTATACACTATGATTAATTATGGTGAGCTGTTTCATTACGCTGATGGTTAAGTTCGTTGAAATGCGGATATGATGGATGTGTTTAATGTTAAATTTATTACATGTTAGGTGATTTTACTTTTTGGTATGACTGAAAATCTAGTATCAACATATGATAGCTTCTGCTCCTATTTTATTTGGGGAGGCAAGAACAATAAGGAATGGGCTTTTGGATTAGAAGTAGTTTTCTTTTGGTCATTTGTTAAGTTCAGACTTTATTTCGTTTTGGCCACATGTGAAGTTCAAAATTTGTTTATCAAAAATAAACTTCAGAATTAGTATGTAGTTTTCTATTTCATTAAGTTTCAATAATTCTAAGTGATTTCCTTTTAGTTTTCTTTGGGTAGAAGAATTTATATAAAGGTGATTTTTGTTATTGGAGATTACATTAACATACATGTACATGCATGTATTGGAGGCAAAAGTGTGGGTGATGATATCAGAAAGCTAGAGTATGGAGTACAAGTAGGCTCTCGAACTCCTCGAAGAGTCTGTGACATGATTAAAAGGCGAACTTTACGAACTAGTGCCATAAAATAACTGATTCTTGTAAGTTTATCGCTTTTTACATTCATATTTATCTTTCTTTTTGGATCTTTTTTCAGCTGATTACTATTCCATTAAATATTTGAGGTATTACTCTACTTTTGATTTTTTAGGATGAATCTGACAAGATGTTGACCCGCAGTTTTATAGATCAGATATATGATGTTTACATATATCTTCCACCAGATATATGTAAACATCATATATCTGATCTTTAAAACTACAAAATGGAACTAAATTTTTTATTAGACTCTCCTGCTGTACTTTTAAGTATTTGACATGTGTCCGTTCACTCTCTTTCTATGCACAAGTATATAAACGTTTGACACAGATAATCATATATATTGACTCTGATGTTGTACTTATTTCTACCACTCTTCTAAATGATATTCTTCGTTTTATGTTTTCCCTTATAGAAAATGGTGTGTTGTTCCCTCCATTCAGTGCACCCAAACACATAGAATCCATAATCTAACTGATTACACTTGCCAAAAGTAAATTGTCGAGGAAAGAGTAGCTCGACAAGATGTTATGACGATTGCACTTGTTGATGTTGGTACTAAACCAAGCAAGCTGATAACAGATTATTTCATTTGTCCTATTTAGGAATGAAAGAATGCTTTTTTCTAACTACTAAAATATAAAGTTGTAATTCTTTATACCTCACTTTTGCAATATAATTCTTAAAGTATATTGTTTACATCATTGAAGGATGATTTCACATACTTGAGAAGAGATTATTCTCATTGGTTCCTCAACCACCTCCATTTAGATCGTAAGACCTCTTCGGACAACCATATTTTCAAATATTTATAGCCGAATCTACACAAATAGAAACAGAGAAAATAGCATCAGCTAGTAAGACATTCTCCTTTAATTTCAAAATTGTGTTTAATTTGAACGACAAAATATATTTTGTATTTGTTCAAAAAGTTTTGGAACATTGTTTTCTTATTCTCTATAATAAAACTTTTCTGCACTCCAAATACCCCAAAGTAGGCAGGAATTGAGTTGACTTTAACCTTGTAATGAAACTTAGAGTTTTCATGTATTTGCTTACAGAAGTTTTGAGGTACACTATTAGTCGACTAAGTAATACATGTTTAACAATGATAAGGAAGAACATTTAATTTCACGCACTTGTCAATAAAATGAAGCTGTCAAGGTTGCGTTATTTTTATTTTCATTTTATCCTTATTCTCGATGTTCATGTCATAGGACATGCTGGACTAAATAAATATTAGTTTAGATAACTTTATCAAGATAGTCAATAGATAACTTTTTTTATATTTTAGTAAGAAGAGGTTTTTAACTAAGGATGTTACATATTTGTAATGTGGATATCATCATGTAGATATTATATCTCTTTGTAGATTATTAAGGTCTGACTAAGTCCTTTTATGATGAAAAAATTTTGTTGTTTCACAATTACGGTGAAGTTAGTTAATCTAAAGATTGGAATCCCATGGAACATGATGCAACTTTTACGCTTTGATGCAAATCATTGCCATAATCCCTAATAATGATTTTTGAGCCACCCAATGGTCAGGTGTTGTTCAAATTGATTTTGTCTTAGCTTTTACTGAATTCTTGTTTCATTAGTCTTGTGATAGATTCTTTGTTTGTGTTTTACAATAGGTTTTCGTATACACGAGGGATTTCTGATTTTGTGAAGAAATCACAAGGAATGCAGTCTTGTTGACTTGTGCTGTCCACAGTCTCATCCTAGATACTACATACTGTGATTCCAGGAATTTCAATTTTTAATGCATTCTGGGCTGTGAAATCAAATAACCTATCAAAAATTATGTGCTTGGTGTATATTTTAGGTACTAAACTCAATATATGGTTATATCTTTTGAGTGTCATGCCCTGTCCATAGAAGCAAACACTTTTAAGAATTCTCTAGTATGATTATGTCAAAGCTATTACCTAGATTGGCTATATGATTTCCTTATATCCACTCTCCCCCAAAAGAGAAGTTTTTGTTATTAAATATTTTACCATTGGTGGTGGCATTAGAAATACCATTACTTTCTAAAGAAGTCTAGCAGGAACAAGGTATTTTTCCAAAAAAATAGAGTTGTTGTTCTGATCAATTTACATTTAATGATACCCATAAGTTCGTTACAATAACATTTTTATTGGAAACTTCTCATCCATATTACATATGTTTAGTGACTTCATATACGAAGATTTGTACTTTTCTAATTGGATTAGTATTTCAGGTGTCATACCTAAGCTGCTTCTTAGTTTTAATTCGCTTCCCTCTTCTAAAAGAAATGATTACGAGTATTATGAAGTATGGACTTGCTGGTTAATATCCATCCATAACCAACTCCAGTTATAACATCAATGTTATTCTTTTCCGTTCTAACTGTAGTGAGATCAGGTATTGTTGTTTTCAACTTTTGATTTTCAGTCAAAACTGATTTTTTTTTGCAATATAGACAAAGAGAAAGGAGGATATTATAGGTGCATTTTACAAACAAGTTAATTCGGTCAGTAGAACATGTAATGATACGTCATCAACGTTTATTCTTAATATAGTGGTGTATGGACAACATTCATATACCTCAAGGGTGTGTGTGTGTGGGGGGGAGGTTATATGATACTTCCGTATAGTTTTGCTGGTAAAACGGGTTGAATGATTATCGTAGTGTATGCCACTGCCTATATGCTATGCTGTACAAATTATTTCATTTGTCCTTTTTCAGAGAGAAAGAAAGTTTGTGCTACTCATAGGGCGCAAACGGAGGTCGAAGGAACTTGTTCAAGTGCTTCCCACAGGAGAAATAAAAGAAAACTCCAGCCAAAATTGCAAAATCTAAAGATATTCCCGTGTAGTTCTCTATACTGGGAACACCATTCCGAGTGGTAAATACCATAAATGTATTCTAACTTTTTACGTGTACTAACCATTTTCCTTTTCAACAATAAATTGTATTCTGACTTTTACGTGTGGAGTTTTAAATTTACAGTGATGATGACATCTTATTTTTGGCTAGCATTTCTTTCAAGGGCAAATGTTTAGAATTTAGTAGTCAATTGAAGTTCAACTTGGTATGAGAAAATCAATGATGATGCAATATGTTTCTTCTTGGGTAAAGACAAGTTTTCGGCTACTTTATTCTATAAAGTTACATATTTGGTTGAGTTTGTTACTGAAATCCGAGAACTTAGACCCATATTAGGGATTGAAGGCCCTCAGGGATTTCTTAGCTGTCAAAGAAAATCTAATCTATACTTGAACTGTTTTGTGACCAGCTTTTCCCCTGCTCTATAAGCATATCTTGCTAGATCCAAGTAAAACTTATTAACACCTAGTACTCACTCTCATATGAAGATTTGAAAATGATTGTGAAAGTAGAGAAACCATAGCTAGTCTCACGTCCAAATCCGAACTGCTAATTAATGAATGGATATACAAAATTTAACTATATTAGGTTGTTCTGTTTGTGTAATTTTAGATGTTTGCACTGGTTGCTTCCGCCTGGCATTGTTCGCTTTCGTTCTCTCTAACTTCATCTTATACTTGTGGCATACATCTTACATGTGGTTTAATATCGTAAGGAATTAGAGCATGAATGAAGCAAGGAGCTCAAATATATGGAGAGCCGTGTGACGTATGTAGACTTCTTGAACAATTGTGATTAATTGATTTTGGTTTTGTGATATTAACTACAAGTACAAATCTTGTAATTTGTTTTTCTTAGTAATTGTTATCCGAGACAGTATACTTTTTATATATTTATATTAAATCTGTATATTCACATTATAAATTAGTCCTTAGAGTTAACTAATTAAGATATAAAAGTATAATGTGACGATCAGAAAAATGCAAAAAATAAAATTGTGGCATATAAGTATTTTATAATAATATTTATAGCCTATATAACATTGCCACACTTTTAGAGTGTCGCCGTAGAACTTTATTTGTGTGGCTTATTATCTCAAATTGTGCCATATAAAATAAAAAACACAACACTTAACAAATGTAGATTTAGAGGAGGTAAGAAATGCTACGCTTTGCAAGCGTGGCCTATGATAGTAAAGACCACACTTGAAAAATGTAGCTTGAGGTCATGAAAAGTGTTACCATATGATGTGCTAAAAGCGTAGCATTTGTAGCTTTTAGGCCACACTTTTGAAGTGTAGCATTTAAAGCAACACTTGAAAAGTGTGGCCTTAGATCAATGGTTACGCTCTCTTAGGCCACCCCCTAAAAAGTGTTGCCTAAACTCGAAAAGTGTGCCCTTAGATGAAAGGATACACTTTTTGATGGTTTAGACAACACTTTTACAGTGTGGCGAAAGACCTAAAATGGTGTAGTGAAGACTAACCATATCAAAATGCACAACATATCTCAAACAAGCAAAATTGCAAATATTAGCATACTTCACTGTAAGTTACAGTAACAACATTCAAAAATGCACATTTTACAAGACTTCACCAAAAATCAAGAAAAATCAATAGTTCTTCTTTATTTTAATTATTAAGAAGAATGAATAACCTTAGTTATCAAAAAGATGAGGGAAACGGGACTTCATGTCGTCCTCGGCCTCCAATGTTGTATCCTAAAGTTGGTGATTCTTCCATAACACTTTTACGGAAGCAACCTCTTTGTTCCTCAACTTCATTACTTGCCTATCAAGGATTTGAACCGGAACCTCTTCATAGGAGAGTTTATCATTCACACCAAGACCCTCAAAAAGAAGAATACACTCGGGATCACCAATACACTTCTTAAGAATGGAAACATGAAAAACCGGATGAACCGAATCCAATTCACTAGGAAGTTTCAATTCATAGGCAACTTTACCAACCCTTTTCAAGATTTCATAGGGACCCACATAACGAGGACCCAACTTTTATTTCTTTCCAAATCTAACCACCCCTTTCATAGGCCAAATTTTCAAATACACCTTAACTCCTTCTTCAAACTCTAGATCCTTTCTCCTATGATCGGCATAAGACTTTTGCTGACTATAGGCCGTTTGCAACCGGTTCCTTATGATGTGAACTTTTTCCAGAGTCTTATAAATCAAATCGGGACAAAGAATTGAAGACTCACCGACTTCAAACCTTCTAATAGGAGATATACACCTCCTACCATACAAGGCTTCATAAGGATCCATGGATATGGATGAATGGAAATTATTATTGTAAGGAAACTCCACCAAAGTCAAGTGCTTATACCAACTTCACTTGAAGTCAATCACACAAGATCTAAGCATATTCTCAAGGGTTTCAATCGTACGCTCCGCTTGACCATCCGTTTGGGGATGAAAAGTGGTACTTAACTTCACCTTAGTACCCAACCCTTCTTGGAATGACCTCCAAAACCTAGATGTGAATTGTGCACCATTATCTATTATGATTGATAACGAAATACCATGGCGACACACAATCTGATCAATGAAGATCTTGGCATAACTCTCCGCCGAATAATTTGACTTGACGGGAATAAAACGAGCGAACTTGGTAAACCTATCCATCACCACCCATATGGAGTCATATTATTTTTGAGTGTTAGGCAAACCTACCACAAAATCCATATTGATGTCTTCCCACTTCCAAGTAGGAATTTGGATTTCTTGAAGTAAACCACCGGGCTTTTGATGTTCGGCTTTCACTTGTTCGCAATTTGGACACTTAGTAACAAATTCCGCTATGTCCTTTTTCAAACCTTCCCACCAATACACATCCCTAAGGTCATGATACATCTTTGTTAACCCCGGATGAGAGTAGTGGGACCCATGAGCTTTCTCAAGAATCCGGTTCCTCAAATCATCTTAATTGGGAACACACAACCTTCCTTGATACCTCAAAACACCCACCCACCCCAAGGAGAATTTTTCATTAAGCTTACCAATAACCGATTCCTTCAACTTGATCAATGGTTGATGAAGGTGTTGTTTGGACTCACCTCAACGACTAAAGATGAATCAGAGTTAGAATGGACCATAAAACCATCATTTGGAGAATCTTCCAAACTAACACCCAATCTTGCCAACCAATGAACATCTTTCACTATGTCCTTCTTGGCTTCCTTTACATGAGACAAACTACCCATGATCATACGACTTAGATCATCTGTAACCACATTTCCCTTGCCGGAGCGATAGAGAACACTCATGTTGTAATCTTTCAACAATTCTTACCACTTTTTGTGTCGGAGATTCAACTCCTTTTGAGTAAACACATACTGGAGAATCTTGTGATCGGTATACACATCAATATGAACACCATAAAAGTAATGCGTCCATATTTTCAAGGAAAATACCACAGCCTCTAACTCAATGTCATGAGTTAGATAGTTCTTCAATACACTTTAAGTTGTCTAGAGGCATAGGCGATTACTTTTCCATGTTGCATAAGCACACAACCCAAACCCACTCGGGATGCATCACGATACACAAAGAAGCCCTTTGTACCCTCCGGTAAAGTCAACCTCGGAGCAGAAGTAAGCTTATCATTCAAGATTTTGAAGCTTTTCTCACATTCCTCTACAACTCAAACTTCTTAATCTTTTGGGTCAAAGTAGTCAACAGAGATGCAATGGATGCAAAAACCATCCACAAACTTTCGATAATAACCCGCTAGACCCAAGAAACTTCTAATGTTGGTTGGAGTCAATGGTCTCGGCTAATTTTTCACCGTCTCCGTTTTCCTTGGATCAAATTCGACTCCCTCACTAGAGATGATAGCCTCCAACCTCAACCAAAACTCACATTTTCTATACTTGGCAAACAATTGATGTCCTTTAAGTACTTGCAACACCACTCTCAAATGAACCATGTGATCACCCTAAATATTCGAATATACCAAAATTTCGTCAATGAAAACAATGACAAATCAATCTAGGTAACTTCGAAACACCATATTCATTAGGTCCATAAACTCCGCCAAAGCATTAGTGAGACCAAAGGACATTACTAAGAACTCATAGTGACAATATCTAGTCCGAAAGGCCATCTTTTGTATTTCCTCACCTCTCACCCTAAGTTGGTGATACCCCGATCTAAAGTCAATCTTAGAAAAGTAGCTTGCCCCTTGGAGTTGATCAAACAAGTCGTCAATCCAAGGGAGAGGATAGTTGTTCTTAATAGTGAATTTATTGAGTTGGCAATAATCAATGCACTTTCTTAAGGACACATCATTCTTACTAAACAAAACGGGAGCACCCCATGGAGAAATAATAGGTCTAATGAAGCCTTTGTCTAGTAGATCTTTGAGTTGAGCCTTCAAATCTTTCAATTCATTCGGAGACATCCAATAAGGAGGAATTGAAAAGGGATTTGTATCCGGTAGCATATCGATACCAAAATTAATTTCCCGTTCGGGAGGAGTACCGGGAAGATCATCAGGAAAGACCTCTGGAAATTCACTCGCTACGGGGAACGACTCAATGGGAGAAATTATAGAGTCTA
This sequence comes from Solanum lycopersicoides, assembly GCA_022817965.1. Lineage (NCBI taxonomy): Eukaryota > Viridiplantae > Streptophyta > Magnoliopsida > Solanales > Solanaceae > Solanum > Solanum lycopersicoides. The sequence goes on along the minus strand of CM040629.1, from coordinate 46,141,406 downwards.
AATCATAGAGTCTTACTATATGATATAAAAAACCTTTAAAGATCATTATGCATGCTTTTAGACAAGAGATGATACGACCTCTAGGAATAGAATTTCCCCGGTCCACTATAAAACGGGCTCATTTGGAAAGTTAAACTTCAACACCCTCGTTTTACAATCAATAAAGGCAAAGCAAGCATGAAACCAATCCATACCCAAAATTATATCAAAATCAAGCATATAGAGTTCTACTAATTCAACATAAGATACTCTATTGGGAAACATTATAGGAAAATTTCTACACACCCTCTTTGCAACAACCGACTCACCCACTAGGGTAGACACTATAAAAGGTTCATGCAAGATATTGAGTAAAATGTCAAACTTTTTAGCTACAAGAGGTGTAACAAATTACAAGGTAGCACCGGGATCAAGTAAAGCATATACATCAATAGAAAAAACTTTCAACATATCGGTCACCACAGCGGGAGAAGTCTCTTGCTCACCCCTAGAGCGGAGAGCATAGAAGCGGTTCTTCTTAGAGGCATCACTAGAACCACTTACTTGAGCTTGACCACCCTTGTCATGGCCCTTCATATTAGGGCAATCCCTAACCTTATGTCCACTCTTTCCACAATCAAAACAATTGCCCGTTCCAACCAAACATTCACCAAGATTACCCTTTCAACACTTGGCACAAGTAGGCTTCTCATTTGGTGAGTTTTCACTCCTTCCCTTTTGGGCTCTAGATTTAGGAACCTTGTCATCACGAGCCTTAGGTAACTTGGATGGAACTTTATTAGAGAACCTCTTTTTGAACCTAGGCTTGTCTTGGATATCATGCCTACCCTTTGAAGAACCACCATCAAAAGATCTTGTCCTCTTAGAATCTCTACTCTTTATTTTGGCCCTTGCCACTTCCACTTGTCGAGCATGAACCATAAGACGAGAAATATTCATGTTGTCATGTATCATAGCCGAATGACACTCCTCTTGCAAATCATCCGACACCCCAATCACAAAACAACTTATTTCATCCCTAGGATTGGAAACCAAAGAAGGAGCATATTTGGACAATTTAGTAAATTTCAAAAAGTATTCAAGCACACTCATACCTCCTTGACGAAGGTTGATGAACTCCACCACTTTGATTTCCCTCATCTCCCTAGGAAAGAAACGATCAATAAAAACCTTCTTGAAGATCTCCCAAGTCACCGGTCCACCCTCTAGAGGCCTATTGTCCCTCCATTCGACATACCAAGTTTGAGCCACATCTTTTAGTTGGTAAGTGGCTAACTCGGCCTTCTCACTAGTATTCAGCCTCATAGCATAAAGGATCTTGTATACTTCATCAATGAATTCTTGGGGGTCTTCTTCAACCTTGACCCATAGAAAGTAGGAAGATTCATCCTAGTGAAATCCCTTAGACGGGAGGCCATGGTAGCAACTTGTTTATTTGGTTGGGGTACAACCTCCCGGTTAGCTTGGGTTGTCATGGCTTGGGATTGAGTAGTGACGGCTTGGGCTTGTGAAGTAATTGCTTGGGACATTTGGAAAAGGGCATCTGTCAAAGGTGGAGGATTGACCGGATCTTGGTCAACATTAGCATCTTCTTCCAGAGGAGGGACTTGATCCCTTAGGGAGCAACTCCCGCATTGGCAATCTCTTCCTCAAGTCTTCGTGCCGAATTCATCCAAGTATTCATTGCCTATAACAAAAGAACAAGATTTAGGTGAAAGCACACAATAAGTACACTCTAGAGGCACATTATTAGATTTCCAAGAAAGAGAGAGTTTCCAAAGCATCACATACATTCTTATTCAAAAGCGTGGCGCGCTTCACCATTATGAGTACGAATCTACATAGACGTGGTTGAGAGAGACATCAACATCAAAGATATTCAACCTCATGCTGTGATACAAAGTTTGTCACATCCGGGGAGCACCCCCTAGACATAACCGGCGTCGTTGTACACTTTGAGGACTAAGACTAGCCTCTTAGCATACATCATTACATTCATATGTTAAAAATATGGAAAAATTTAAATCTTTTCATTACTTCTACATTGAGGTTTATATAGACCTCTCCATACATATAATATATTCATGTCGAGTATACATAGACCCTTCGTATAGGAATATTACATAGTGTTCTAGTTTTATTGCAGATAAGTATATATATAATATAGAACATAGTCTTTAAAGAGTGTCTAATCTCATAACCATCTAACAAGATTATAGAAATTTGGGAATAGCCCATACATCAATGTATAGGAGACACATATAGGATATACAATACATACTCAAATGGAAAGGAAGAGAGAACATAAGAGTCTTTAAACAATAACAACTTCATAAGCTCGATATTGACATCACCTTCGAAAAGTGAGGACCTACCCATTTTGATGATTGACAAAGTCCAAGTCTTCTTCAGGTCGTCACATAGAGCCTGCAACGACCGAACCTAAAATATTGGGGAAAAGGTATAAAATTAGGTTAGTACACCACTTGTGCTAGGTATGAGACCATATGCACATATAAGATCAAATAATGCTAAAACGGAACATTTACTTGAAAATATGCTATATTACCTTTTAAAAGCCTTATGCAAAATTAAGCAAACCATACCAATCAACAAGACATATTCATTAAGTCAAAGAAAGTCACATGCATATTAACCTACTTGAACACATAATCTAATACAACCATATCATCATGTAATAACATCACAAGAATGAATAATTCATCATATCATAATAAAGCAAGACAACTACTCATGAATCCTCATAAAGTCAACAAGTGCAATGACCAAGAAAAGCCCCATAACCTTACTTAATCAAGTGACCCAACAAGAACCATGACTAATATCCAACTTCACATAACATAACCTTTAAGGATACATAACGTCATATTTTAGTAATATAGACCAAATACATGTTCATAAGAATATCAATCACCATATAATATCATTTACATGTAAAGTCATCATATTATCATAATTTACTTTCATTATCATAAACATACATAATATCAACCTTCTAAAGCTCCCTTCAAGGAAAACTAGTGGAAGCCATAGGTAGAGCTGACTACTCCTCATTAGTAAAGGTTGAGTTACTTAGTATCAATCACCTTATCCCTTAAATATGCGCCCACATAGGTGTAGCTCTTGGAGAAGCCATGTAAAAGCTATAAGAATGAACCTACTCTATGCAAGTGGGGATCTGTCATCCGATAAGGGCTAATATAGGGATTCCATGTCTAGCTCTCAAGGTCTATGTCGGTTAAGATAGCTCCCACAAAATAAAGAATAAACTAAGTATCATAAAAGAGTGTACTACTGACGGTAGGTGGTGGTATGAGACGCTATTTATCCATTGCACAAGTAGGCATTCCGAAAGGGGAGTCTTGATGTGTCTTTGTCTTCGTGTATGAATGTGTCACTATGTAATGAACTAACTCTCCTAAAGAGTGTACTACTTAGGGTAGGTGGTGGTATAGGACACTATTTATCCATTGCCCAAGTAGACATTTGAAAGGAGAGTCTTGGTGTGTCTTTGTATTAATGTATGAATTTGTTATTACGTAATGAAATGAAGTTATGTGACTTGATGTCTAATGCTAAAAACACATGTTAATTTTATGCCTTGTATAATGAAGTTTATGAATGATGAATGTGGTGTACCTAACCTCATGGAATCCTCAAGGAGCACAAAGTGGGAGTAGTAGTATGGGATATCATTCTCACATTGCACTTTGTGTAACTTTTAAGTCCACTTGGGGAAGGGCACTTATGTGAAGTACTTAATGCATGAATGTTCTTCTAATGTCTATTTATAGAGTGTGGACTTGTTTCCCGCGCGAGGTATGCCTATGGTTAGTAGTCTTAAGGATCACTTAGGTGTGTATTTAAGGGGGTGTATGGGCGGTTCCTTCATGTCTTACCTTAGTGAGTCTTAGGATAAATTGGTTAGGGAAACTTCAAATGAAATGAGTTCACTGTGTTTTGGTTGCAATGAGTTCAAGTAAATTTCAGTTCACTGTAATTATGTTTGAGTTCACTGAAAAGTGGTATTTTATGCTAAAATTATGGAAGTCCTTTCTTAAGTGCTATGTGATGATCTATATTCTATTTCACTTCTATATTAATGAAAGTTTTACTTCATTGGCATGAGAGCTTATTTCTACTAAAATGTCCTTTTTCGCTTATTTTTATATATAGCATACTTAGTACATTCTTTGTACTAACCCCACAGTTATCTATACTTTTTAAGTATAGGTTGGAGGAAAGTTGAAGATTAGAAGGAAACATTAGGAATAGACTCTCTCAAGACTAAGTATGTCCTCATTTATTCCAGGGCATAGTTTTATTTCTTTAGTTTCTACTATTAAGACTTATTATGTATTTCCCTTTAAAGTGAAACGGTTGTGTCAATAACATATTAATTTGTGTCTTTAAGTTGGGTTGTGAAAACGAGACTAATTTTTAGTATTTATAAAAGATATTTTATTATTATGATAAATGTCGTGAAAAGTTTTAACTCCGCACTACTTTTCATGTCTTATGTAATGAATGATAGCAAATGGCTAGTACAAGACCTCCAAAGGTCAAGTACACAATTGTCCGACCTAAGAGTTAACTAACTTCTAGTGGGTACTTTCGGGTCGTGAGATGCCTATTGTGACTTAGACGAGGTTAATCATGATACTTAATGTAATGACCCGGATTCTGGAATCTGAATCACCACCGGCGTCGTTAACCTCTCAGAGGCCGCAGACAAGTCTCATCTTGCATTCAACACATTCATCTAGTTAAATTTGCGGAAAATTTAAAACTTTTTATATGTATGAAGTTTACTTAGACTTCATATAGTCATTACATATTTACATCATATACTAAGCTCAACATAAGAGGACAACCATCTATCATAAAGAATCAATCCAAAACTGAAGATGAATATATCATAAATAGTTTGTCAAACACGGCCTTATTACAAAGCTTCAAAATAAAAGTACGAAAGAAACGCTAGTTACAACATACACTAGCTATGTCTAAAACTAATGCTAGACTAAAACTGTAGCATCCTCGAAATCAAGAGGACCTACTAAATGGTTTGGAGAAACGCTGAAGTCCAAACCGCTGCAAATGTCTTCAATCTGTCCTCTGACCTACACCTATAAAATTAGTAAATAGTAGGGGCTAAGTACACCACTTGTACTAGGTATGGGTGTATGCCCACACACACATTAAGCTATGCATGATCAATGAAAGCTCTTCCTAAGCAACATGCCATTTCTGGAAAGTCTAGTCGTTAGACTTTCCTAATTCGTTAGTTGTGAATTGTGGTATGAATATGATGTATTTTAATTCATTCAAAGCACACAAATCATTTTCTATATGATTACAAGACATTAGTATCATCAACATAATTTTAGAACAACTCGAGCGAAGATTGGAAATTTTGATATGCCCAACCCGACAACTCCTTTTTGGGGACTTAGTTTATTTTTCAGTATTTTTCTTCTTCTTGTTGTGTAGTTCAATAATTCCTTTGGTCCTATGTTTTACTTACAAGTACAATGATTCATTGTAGTCCCATACACATAATGAATCGATGTAAGTAATCCAAGGACTAAGTAATTATTTCGCTACTCTCTTTATACTATATGTTCCTTACGTTTCATAAGCCATTCTTTATTGGTCATGCCATTTATTTCATTACTTTTATGTTAGGGAAGTTATGAGGTGTTTAATTAACATCACGTTTCTACTTCCCTTTATTGGCATCATATAAAAGTCATTATAAGCCAAACTTATTTGGACTTGCCCATTATTTGCTGAAACTTCATGAGTGCTACATTGGCAATTGACATTCTTAAGCTTTTCTTCATAGCTCACTTTGAACATACGTTCCAGCATCATCATCATTCTCACTTTCATAGAGACATCATAGGGAATAAGATCATGCGAGCTAACATGGAATCCAGTGTCTGCCCCACACCAAAAAGGGGTGATTCAACGGTTAAAATGAATCTTAGACCATGTGAGCTACTCATGGAATCCAGTGTCTGCCCCACACATGGAAAGGGGTGATCCCTGGCTAAGGCGAATCCATATCAAGTGTTTGCTCCACACCAAAAAGGAGTGTCTCACGGCTATAGTGAACCAAGAACATATCGTGAGCAGTAACCGACATAGATCATGTGAGCTAAACATGAAATCAAGTGTCTAACCCACACCGAAAAGGGGTGTAATAACCGGGCAAAGTGAAACCGAACATGCCTAGCTCGCTTAGGTGGAAACCACTGGCTAGTTCCTATGTTGGCTATACATAATTCAAAGACTAGGAGATTTAGGGAGACTCATACCCACCTTGGTGGACAGTATCATCTTCATGAGAATTACGTGAACCTCCGCCCTTCCCGAAGGAAGGCATCACCACTCACAACTAGCCTATCGGTGTTGTGCTCACTTTCATTATGTTATTTATCTTTTAGAGTTGACTCAAGTATTATGGAAGCTTGATTCTAGATTGATATTTACTTGTTGTTTTGATGACTTGTCATCCTTACTTTACATTGATGAAATGTGAATTGTCCTTACATAACATCCTTACTTTACATTGATGAAATGTAAATTGTCCTTACATATCATTCTTACTTTACATTGATGAGATGTGAATTGTCCTTACATCTAATCCTTACTTTACATTGATTAAATGTGAATTTTCCTTAAATATCATCCTTAGGTGTTAATAGACTAGTCTCACACATTCTAACACCTTCATTCGTGAGTATTCTTTTAACATAGTAGCTTAGGTGTAAGTAAGACTTGCCTCACTTCTTTTAACACCCCATTCTGGTCACTTACTTAATTTAGACCACTTAAATTATGTTATAACTCAGGTTACTTGCTTACTTTAGTGTAGTAGCTTCATACCATCGTTTATGGATGATGAGCACTTCATTCAATGAGTTTCATATGTTCATAGTTCATTCTTTCAGAGCATGTTGGGAGTTGTCCCAATGAATGTCATGCCCTTGGTTATGGATTCATTGAATTAGTTTAGAAGTGCTTATGTTATCATTTGATACTCTAACTACACAAGATTAGCATATGACTAGTATTGGCCTCAATATTGGGATATTAAACTACATAACTATTTTTGTTGGCATAAGCCAATTTTAAGTATGTTCATATTTAAATTTAATATGTATGAACCATTAGCCAATCTTTCAATCATTTACATAAACTCATAGCCATTTGTATGCATTCTTTTTGGATAAAGAGTGTTAGCCAATTTGTTGGCATAAGATGGACAATTCATTCAAGATGTGATTTCATAGATGTCTTTTAAGCCAATCTTAGTTTATGGCTTTAGTGATAACTTTTTTGAAGCTCTTGGACAACATCATATTAAAATTTGATGATTTTAGCATCTTCAAAACGTCACCATAACATTATGACAACATTCGGACAAACACATCAACACTTAGACAATTACAGACGTAAATAGCACATTATGAATTCTTAATTCAAGTTGTCACCATTTTACTTCATTCGATTATAAGTTCATAGGTTCAATCGACACTCATAATTAAAGAACATTGCACATAAGATCAGCCAGCACCACATACCAACAATATGATCTCTAACCTACGTAATCATTCAAATCGTACAAGGATACTAGGGAAAGGAGTTCGACGAGAACGATGGGAAACAACCCTAGTTTTCAAGATCTTTGAATCGTTCGAAAGAAAGTTCTCTTGGAGAAAGAAGTCCAGGAGAGAAACCCATACCTTAAGTATAACTTAATCTACGAAGACCACCTTGAACAAATCCTTGGAGAAACCTTGGAATTGCCCTAGAACGTTGATGGAACTTTTCAAGTTTTAGCGTTCTGCATCTACTGCCTTTGCATTTTTGTTCTAAGTGTTTGATCGTGAATGATTAGGTTTAGGAGCTGACTTTGACTTATTCAACTAAGGCTATTTTAGTAAATTAACCAACTGATTAGTAAATTACCAATACGCCCTTCCTAAGTTGACTAAACATAGGAAGATGTTGACTTTGACCAAAATCTGGAAATCGGCATTGACCTTGTTTTGGTCAACATTTTGACTTTTAATTAATTAATTAAATCCTCAATTTAATTAATTTAGAGACCTAGGAAATTACCAAAACACCCCTAAGTCAATAGGACCACAACTAACAGCTTTGGACCATCCTAGGTTAGGTACTAGGTTGTCCCTAAGTTAGTTAAGTTAATTAGGTGCCACCCGACTAGGTCTTAGGTTGTCGGGTCCATTGGCTGGTTATTTTTTATTAATCCTAGGTTAGCTAGCTAGTTGGTTTGGTTAGTTAGGATTTAGAGTTCGTTAGGAGAGTGGTCCCCATACGGCCAAACCCGTGCACGCATGTCCCTAACCGCCTAACTAAAAGTGGTTGGCTGTCGCGTGGTCCCCCTCTCGGCCGGTTAGCCCATGTGCTTGCACATGTGTTTGTTGCACTTTGCTAACTAACTTATCTTGATGGATCATTTGGTAATGCTCACTTATTATCCCAAGGACCCTCACCATGTCCTTGGGCACTACTTAATTTACATGATCATTTTAGATGGTCATGTGGAATGGTATCTAGGCTTGACACTTGGATGCCTCATACCTTTTGTGAGTTGGACGACATATATTTTCTTAGCTTAGGGTCTTCAATATAGGTACATTTATTAAACATCAATCTTGGATTGGGTCATGACAACCCAAAAAGTATATTTCATATTTGTATATAGAAAATTGGCTAATATCTCTTCGCCAATTTTTCTATACTATGCCCAATATTTCTCAATATTGGGCATTGGGGTGCCTATGTACCCCTAATAGGCTATCATAAGGGCATACTGGTCTCTTCATTAGACATATGATTTTCCTGAACGTTACACTTAATTTCCTAACCTTGAAAAGAGGTTAAATTCTAGGGTTGTATATATGATGACGAATATTGCTCATCAACTTTGAATTTTGCTTACAAGGTGTATGGCTTGTGGAAGGATACACAAAAGGTAATTGGGGTTTTTTACATCCTCTTGAACCTTATCTATTGTGTATCATTAATGATGTATAATGAAGTTTGTCTCTTGTGTTAATTGAAAGTATTGTCCTCATGAAAACACTGTAATAAAGATTGTGAAAGTGCTACTCACAAGTGTATGTTGATTCTAGGATGAAAGTGTACTCTTACCTAATAAATCTAAGAGCTTTATGTCAAATTTTATTAATGAAGATGGATTAGTATTCAGACATGTAGATACAATTAAAGGAACTAATGGTGTCACGACCAGGGAGCACCCCCTAGAAGTAACATGGCATACTTGACCTCTCAGAGGTATTATACAAGGCCATAGTCATCATTCATCGCATTGTCATAGGTAAATTCAGCGGAAAATTTAGAACTTTTGATAGCACATCATATTCTAGAATCATCACTTCATATAATAAAATATAAGTAATACATAGTTAGACTCTATGTCTATATAGACATATTAGACTCAACATCAATAGAGTAGAATAGAATAGGGACACGTCCCTTACCAACATAACATAATATCTAAGTTATTACATATACTTTGAATAAAACATAACATAGGAAATCCTTGAATCATAAGGATCCATTTCCTTGAACTTTGGGAAGCTATCCAAGCCCTTCACTTTAGGATTCATCCTCTAGTCATCACCACCTACACAATGTGTAAATAGATGAAGAAGAATGATGTTAGTACATGAATGCACTAAGTATGACAATCATGCAAAAACATGCATTTAAAGAAGACATTTGGTTAGAAAACCATGAATCATGCTTTTTAGTAAATCTCCTTGAAACATTAGTACAATAAGTAAAAGATATCTCATATACATCATATACGCATGGACACTATTCATAACATGCCATCAAACATAGTTCATTTAAAGCTCATTTAACATTTCATAACATTATCTTATCTTTTACCTTAAGTCTTTAACCTCCTAAGTAACCCTCTAGTAACACTTGGTGCAATATACGAATAGTGTCCCATTCCACTACCCACACTCAGCATCACCTAAAGGCCACTAAGGTAACATTCATTAACTTAAACCCACACTTTCACATAAGAATCACATATTATGAGACACATACTTCACATATGACCCAACATACTTCATTTACGACATATAAGACTCATTTCAAGACAACATGCAATTCAACAATACCAATAAAATTATACGAGAAAATAGTCAACAATAGCATAGTTGGACTTCATTTCAAAAAGACATCATAAGAACTTACTCATAATCCCAATCTAATCCTACTAGTGCAATGTATATGTGACGCCCCATCAGCTCACACATACTAAATAATCTCACAAAGAGACAAGAAGAATATCATTTACTTCATCCAACAAAATGCAAGTATAGACAACTTTATACATACCAAGTAAGACCTTCAATATATTGTAAATAAGACCAACATCATGCATCTAAAGTGAGATCACACTATATGGACACCATAGGACTAATATCATGCATATTATCATACAATTATATCAATACCATAATTTTATTCATAAAGGACGTTTACATATACATATAGAACACACTCCTAGAACTACCTTCAAGAGCTACTTGTGCAATGCATAGGTAAATTCCTATACCCTCACCTACACTAAGCAACTTCCCTTAGGTTATTCTAGTTAGGGTTTATTACATTACTTCCATTGTCCATTTTACTTTAGGGAAATCCTAGCCTTAACCGACCATAAGACCATGTAAGCCAAACATGGAATCAGTTGTCTTCCCCTCACACCCAAAGAGGGTATCTACTTGCCGAGGTAAGACATGAGTATCATTCTAGCGTACTAGGTGGATCCACTTGCTAGGTCCTATGGGGCAACATAGATATGGAAAGTTGTAGGTATATATGGAAACCATCTTTATGCCAATTGCACATTATAATTATCGACCTCGTGAGGACTATGGTGAACAAGCCTTCCCTTTGGGAAGGGCACCCCTCATCATCAAGTTCACTCGGTGCTAAGCTAACTTTCCTTTGTTGAAAAGTCTTTATTAACTTTACTTAATAAAAATGGATTTAGGATAATAACTCCTCATATTGTTAGAGCATAGTTTATATATGAGAATGTTCTTTCATCAACCTAAATCATATGAGAAAACCTTTCACATGGACGTAGCATATTCAAGAACAATTTCGTTAGAGTACAATTGAGAACACCTTCCAATAGACCCTACTTTACAAGATTATTATATATGCTTCATTCATATATTTCTTGTGGGTGGGTGTACATATATATGTGAATACTTTTCACATAAACACTCTTCGACCACACATGTTCATACTTCACTTCATTCATGCATTAGTGTGTACGTGTACATATATGAGCAACCCTTTTATATAAAAACATTTAGACAATACACATATTCATACATTATCATATCATATGCTTGACATCATAACATATAAGTCATGTTCATAACTTACTCATGCATTCATACTCATGTATACAGAGAATCATCCTAGGAACTATCCTAGCAAGGCACACATGTGCAATGCATATACGAGGTTCCATACCATTGTCCATACTAGTACACCTATCAAGTCATCCTATTTAAGATACATATAATACTAGTTCCACCTAACCCTAACATTCGTCATTCAAATATTGAAACATCACCAATATACTTAGAACATGATGCTAGCATTGGAGACTAGGCATATACTTCACATTGTGTGATCATCATAACCACACTTCATAATTCATAATCTTTCCTTCAAGGAGATGATAAATACATATAAAGAATGACAAGAAAGTAAACACCGCCAAGATAAGTTGATCATACCACACAATGCCATTGAAGGCCAATTCAACTACCAATTCTATACAAAGTAGAATGAATAGGGCAAACTTACAAATTCTCCAATATTTGATCATCATTGATCAATTCTGACAAGTCATCAACAAACATGTATAAAACATTATCTAAAAGTACAATAAAATAAATGAAATCCATAATTCAATCATCATAGGTTCAATATCACATTACCCATATAATAGTCTAAAATTGGATTTTGGGAGGAACATGGGTTCATCATGAATTTTGATTGAAATCAACATTATAACCAGTAGCTAATAATCAATTTATCATAGAAACGCTTATGAAATCAATTTGAGAAAAAACCCGTGGATAGATTGAAAGATATAGAGTTTTATCATGAAATCTCTTTGAAAACCTCTGAAGGAACTCTTTATAAGAATGGATAATTATGAATGAAGGATCACCATACCTCATTATATAAGAAAGCCACGAAATCGTGATGAAGAAACCATGCAAATACAATCTCTAAGATGTTCTTGAGATTCATCTCCAATCGAGGTTTCTAGAGAGGTTTTATTTTGAGAGGGAAGGGTAAAATTTGAAGAATGAATTGGGAAGTGGGTTTTTATGTTATTAACTAACTTAATATACCTAAGTTACCCCATAATGACCGTCTATACTCTTTTTGGAACATGAGGTGAATTTCCCAATTTACCCCTAGCATGGCAGCGTGCATGAAGTAGTTTCAGGCTTCCCATCGATGGTGTAGTCGACGAACAATCGTTAGAACGACGGTGCCGTAATGCACAACCATTGTTGGAACAATAGTGCCGTACTGCACAACCTTCGTTTGGGACTGAGGCTACAATTTGGGGGCTTAAGCTCATACGACTAAGTGTAGAGCGACGCTGCCAATCGATGGGCCGTAGAGTACTGTACAGGGTGACATTTCCTTGGTGTATATTTACACTGCCAAGGGAGTGTACAGATATTGTTTGGGTCCTCCTCAAGGACCCCTTGGGTGGTATTTGGAGAGTCGTGAACATTTTAAGAACCTTCCCTAACTATTTGAGCATCAAACAACATGTAAAACATACCAAGGCACACTAGAACACACTAGCATGTTTCAACACTAACTTTCGAACGTCTCAGACATTCTTGGACGTTTGACCTCCAAATCACTTCAAATAAACTATACATACTGTAAAACACTTAATTAACATATTATTAATCTTTTTAGACACATGTGACGCTCTAGACACCTTAATTCATTTTTAGGAACATTACAATATCCCCCACTTGGGAACATTCATCCTCGAATAACACTTGTGACATTTTAAAACACTTTCAAGAAGTCAATGAACCATAGAGCAGATCAGAACATCCAACACATCATAACATAATAGTAAATTCACCAAACTTACAAGGAACATCAACCTCAAACCACTTTGAAGTCAAAGTAATACAAGCAAGTACAACCTTTATTCACTCACTCTTTAATGCATCAAACACATAGGCTCTTGTCATGTTCATAGGAGGAACATCCTTCTCCTAATCATAACATGGTCTTTACATCTTATTTCATTAAGAACTCATTATGAAACAACCTTTAAGTCACACAAGGGCAGGTTCAACATCACTAAAGAAGTAAACAAGTAACTCATACTTAATGCACATATATCATGAGTAATGTAGATCAACACGGATATTTCTCATTTAGTCATACTACCATTAAGGTCATACGTAGCATTACCATGTTTAGTTATGTTTACTGAGGAATATCCTTCTCCTCAACACACTTACATGTCATCAACAATTCATACACAAGCAATGCACAAAGGTCAATTCATTTTAATGAGAGATTCTCAACTTTTTAACCAAAGCATGCTCATATTTCCTTCCTAATGCAGTCCAAATTGTAAGCCACACCACACAAATCACAACAATAGGAATTCATTTCAAAAATTTTGATTTCTAGTATGACAATAGTCTTCATAATCTTGCAACAATTAGGGAAATTCTTGCAATTTATAGGCAGACATGAAGAACATTAGTTAAACATACCATCACTTTTCAAGAGTGAGCCTACATTATCACTTCCCATTTAAAGGAGACTAAATTTCTTATTGATGGCTTAAAACACCACACCCTAAAAATGACATCAAACATGCTCCTTACATTATCTCATGAAGTCAAATACACATTTTACATGTCAAGATGCAGAATCAACTTGAGAAAACATATTTTTTTTTATCAAAAATCATTATTCATTCAATTTAGAATTATCCAAAATATGCTGAACATATTATCAATTAAGATGTACATAACAGATGGAGAACATGCAGCTTAAACTTTTATGCAAGACTCCTATCATGAAAAATCTACTAGGAACTTCTTTGGTCTCAAGCTCAAGTAAGAACAGAAGGACAAGAATGGGATATCTACAACCTTACTTCTCACATCATCATCCCCCACTTAGGGTAAACCCATTAAAGAGAAACTTATCTCAACCTTAAAAGAACCATAGCTTTCCAATCTTAATAACTAAGCACATCATGCCTCTTTTGGGATCTAAGATCAGGCACACCATTCATTATCGTCACCTAATAGTGTTTCTCAACCTAGAGAAGTTCAAGAAAATTCAACATAGGAACATCAAGGGAACTCTAAATCTTACCATCTAGGCACATTATCCTCCACTTAGAATAAGCCTAATAACATCATTCCCTAGACACCAAGTTCAAGGAAAGTAAAGACCAAACTTAATACTCCTTTCACAAGAAGGTTTAACATCTGTTAGGGTTCCCACTCGTAATCTCACATCAAGGAGAGTACTAACTCAATCATCGTCATTCATCTAAGCCTAACACCCAAAGGAAACTTATAACAATCAAGTTAGGTCATACTACCCAACCACATGAGGCCTTAACTACACAAGGAATACCAAGGGTAACTTCATGACTTCATCATAACATAGGACACATATTAGGACTCTTAAGGTCAAGTTCCATTTTTCTTAGACATTTAGAGTAACCATCCTCTATAGGTAACACCTTAGGGGAAACATATGAGAGACTTGGACATGAAGGACTCTTTCTTTTCTATCAACATTAGGCAACTATCAAGCACTTCTCAAATACCAAGGAAACAATGAAACTTCTACATATATACAAGGGCAACATTTGAAACATCACAACTATATAAAGGCAACATGCATCTTTAGCTATTTATCACATTCCATCTAGGCATTTAAAACTTAATTCATAATATTACATTATCATCATAATAAATCATATAGAAACCTATCATTCCAAAGATAACTCCATTCAATTATAACAACTTTTTACTAGCTATAATCATATTATAACATAACTTCTAAACATAACACCTTATTTCTCATAATTCACATATATAGCTATAATTGTCATCACATAAACACATTCCAAATTCACTTTCATATAAACTCATCAAACCATAAAACCAAGGTATGAATCAAAACTCACCATTTTCTCCCTAAAGCATTGAGATACCACCTCATCCAAGCAATTATATCTAAAACACCACCGGACAAGGAAACATGAGAGAGAGATCATATAGAGTTAAGTTCTATGGAACTATATGAGAATAGTGAAGAAGGGAAACTCTATCTTCCTATAGTCTCTCGCTCATAGATGTGTCGCGAATTACCACCTATGAACGAGACTCTACTAGACGTGGCAATATGAGACTTTGCACCCTAAAACCACTTTTATAGTCTCATGATCTAATACCACATTTGTCACGACCAGGGAGCACCCCTTATAAGTAACTGTAACAACCCTAAAAATGAATAGGATCAAGGCTTAGGTGTTTCAAGAATGCTTGCGATTAGACCAAGGTCCACACGTATTGATACGCGAAGAACCAGACCTCAGAACCCTTACTACGACCAAGCCAACTAAATTGGGGAGTTAATTGAGCTTGGAAAGGTTGGAACCAACCATGTGAGGCTCACGAAAACGAATATTTGATCGAAAGAGTTTTTACCGGACTCAAAAGAAGAAATTTTAAGTTTTGAGGGTCCAAGGGTAAAATGGTCTGTTCCAGGCGAAGGTAATATTGTAATTACCTTGAGTAATTAATTATTAAATTAATTAAGTTCAAAAAATAATAAAATTCTGGTGGGGCAACCCGAAGTGACCCATTTTCGCAAAATGCGGTCACCCGGGTTCGAACCCCACTAGGAGCAAGATTTAACTTGCTTTTATTTTAATGTGTTAATTTAGTTTTAATAAATAATTAGTAATATCTGATTTAGGAAAAATAAATCAGATTTTTATTAATTTTTATTAATTAATAAATTGACTAATTCAAACCCACAAAGTCCTACCTACACTAGACTTCTATCTCCCATTTCCCCCACTCTCTTTGCACGATTCTCTCTCTCTTTCACTCTATTTTCTTGGCTGAAAACGTGAGAATACAATCAGCAAAAGGAAAATAAAGTTAAGGCAAAAGTTCATCAAGAACTTGAAAGATAGAAACTCAAAGAGAGAACAATCCGGCAACGTTAAGCAGAACTACCACGCTAGTCGGGTGAGGTGTGACTTTGGGTGTGTGGACTGATTTGTGGAGGATTTCTTGGGCATCATTTTGAACATATAACAAGAAAACAAAGGTATGGGTCTTCTTACTCTTGGTCCCTTTCCCAAGAGACCCCTAGGACTCAGTATATTCGACTCAAAAACTAAGGTTGATTCCCCTATTGTATGTCCCTGTCATTAGCTCCCAACGAATGTAGGTTGGTATGAATGCTGGTAGACTTAGGATTATGTGATATTTGTGATGAATGTTAATGTATTTGATCTACGTTAATTCATGAAAAGACAACTAGGTGCGTGTTCGAATTAAGGAAAGAAAATGTGTATGGCATGTTGAGTCTCGGCCTAGAGGCTTAATTTTGTTAATGTTTTGTTGGTTGTTTTATGTACACTAATTGAAGTAAAATGTGATGCTCATGTGATATGAAGTGTGGCTGAATTTAGAAGCAAACATTTTGGTTAAGAAGTGTGAAAAATTGTGGTAAAGAACGTACCAAATGAACTACGTATTGTCCTACGAATTTACTAACAAACGGAGATAAAAAAATGAGTAAAGAAGATTACTTTGAATTTCCAGCATTTTGCTAATATGTCTCTGCCAAACTAAGATGTTTTAAATGCCAAGAAAAATAAGGAAAATAAGGTGAGGTCTTTGAGGGTCGAACCCGAGACCTCACCCCTTTAAAAATAAAAAAAATGGTTTAATTAAAGAAGAAGAAATTCGTGTGGTGAGGGGGATTCGAACCTATGTTGGCTGGGGAATAAGAGTGAAGAAAAAGAAAACAAGAAATGAGAGGGGTGGGATTCGAACCCACACCCTCTCGGTTAGAAACCAAGGAAAGGAAAAATGAAGAAAAAAGTTTTGAGAGGCGTGGGATTCGAACCCACGATCTCTATGCGGATGAGGGAGATAATATAAAAATAAAATGAGGCTGTGGGTATTCGATCCCACAACCTCACAGTCAACTCAAATAGTCAACTTCAAAAAGGAGAATAAAATAAATAGGTTGTGGGGGTTCGAACCCACAACCTCTCAGCCTTAAGCGAATGGAAGGGAAAGGAAAATAAAGGAGAATTGTAGTGTGGCTGAGGGGACTCGACCTCGGGTCCCAAAGTCTCCTATAGGCCGAAACTAATAAAAGAAAAACGAAAATGGGGTTGTGGGGGATTGAACCCACAACCCATCGGCCAATGCAAGGAAAGTTTTAAATAGACAAGTAACCCTTCAATGTAAACATTGTGATTTGACTTAGAGTTAAAATGTCATGACTATTAGAATAAAATCAATTAATAATGTAAATGACATTCAATTGATTCAAGACTTGGGATTCCTTGCCCAAACTTCCGTTTGATACATAAGTCATACGTGAACAAATCATCCAAGAATAATGCCACCTACTTAGATCAAATTCAAGATCTTGGCATAAATACAAGATACATAAGTCTTGTACTACGAAATCTTAGGAATGTAAGAATCACTTAACGAACTACGAATGAAGCCTCATGGCTTGTATGTATAGACACATAAGTCTAACATACGTTCAAAAGTAAGTGAACCTAAGATGTATGAAATGAAATGATGAACCCTAGAAAGGTTAAGTATGAGTGTAAATACACTAAATGGCCAAGTGCATTGGCATATGATGAGATGAACAATGAAATGATGAAATGAACAATGAAATAATGAAACCCTAGAAGGGTTAAGTAAGGGTGTGAAACACACCAAATGGCCAAGTGCATTGGCATATGATGAAATGAACATTCACGTAATAAGAGGTGAATAACTATGAAAAGCAAAGATGCTAATGATGATGAATGTGGTGACAACATGATAAGAGGCTAATGTAAATGATGAGAGCAATCTGAAATGAGCTTAAGTAAATGTTACCAATACGTACTCACCTATGAGAGTGTAAGATAATGAAGAGACCAGTCTCTATGAACACTCTAATGAGAGTATTGAGCTTAACACACTCAATACGAATGATGAGATGAGAAATCATCTAATGAGCTATGATGTCCTCATACTAGAAGCCAGCTTCCATGACGTATGAGATGAATGTAATGGAACTTTATACTGAGCACCGATAGACTAGCTATGAGCGGTGATGCCTTCTTTCGGGAAGGGCGGAGGTTCACGTAACTCTCATGAGATGAGACTGTCCGGCATGCCGGGTATGGGTCTCCTTATATCTCCTAGTCTTCGAACCTATACTGCCAATATAGGGATCTGGCGGGGTTAAATTCCCATGTACGCTAGCATGTTATTGGATCACTTTGGCCGGTGATTCTACCTCTTTTCGGTGTGGGGGAGACACTGGATTTCATGATGCTCACATGATCTATGTCGGTTAAAGTTAAAGTTCCCAATGAATGAATGAGGCCAGCCTCAAATGATGCACATAATGAAATGAATGATACCAAAGGTGTTAGGATAGGATAATCAAAAGGTGAGTTAGATTCAAGTAATGACATTAGGTCATTCTTGGTCATTGCACAACGAACCTAATGAAAGTCTTAAACTACATCCTAGGTATAACTGGTGTTTACACTGGTCTATGAATGAAATGAAATGGAGTACGTATGAATGAACGAAGCAGACTCTGTGTTTGCTAATGAAGACTCCCTAGTTGAGGTCCCATATGTTGAGCCCTCATTTTGGAAAGTCTTAATGTCAAGTCCATGATTCCAAGGTCTCATGGCATATGAATGAATGATATGAAAGAAGTTGTGTGCTACATGTGAAATGTACTTTATGCTCTATGATGTGTGCTATGTGTAAATGTGATGTGCTGTGTGCAAATGTGAAAAGTATGATGTATGATTATTTTCATGGCATAACTTTCCTATTCCCAATCTGGAAAGCTCACTGACTTTCCTAATCCAGATTTGGAAAGATTATTTACTTTCCTAATTCAAATTAGGAAACTTTCCTAATCTCAATCTGGCAAGTCCACTGACTTGACTTCCAAAAATCATGTTGTTAGGAAAGAGCTATTCTTTCTCATGCATGTCCTTGGTGTGTGCTTGCATATACCCATACTTAGTACAATTGTGTACTAACCCCATACAAACTCTACTATTTTAGGTGCAGGCACAGGTGGATGGTAGAGCTAAGGATCATCGCTGCAGTTATCCGGACGTTCAACATTCATCCGGCTTTGGTAGGTCCTCATGCTTTCGAGGATGCTACTATTTTATGTTCTAGCTTAGTTTAGGAGTTGAGCTAGTGGAGTATGTTCCACTAGCATTTCTTTCTTATTTCTTTCAGACTATGTATTGGGCCATTTTGGCAATTATACAATTATGTTTAATGAACTATTCCTTTCACTTGATTATCTCTTAATGTTTAGATGGTTGATGTTGAACAAATTACGAATGTATTAGAAATGTTTAGTAAGCAATGTTTCGAAACAAAAAGTTTCAAATTTTCCGCTAA
This sequence comes from Solanum lycopersicoides, assembly GCA_022817965.1. NCBI lineage: Eukaryota > Viridiplantae > Streptophyta > Magnoliopsida > Solanales > Solanaceae > Solanum > Solanum lycopersicoides. The sequence goes on along the minus strand of CM040629.1, from coordinate 46,121,547 downwards.
AAATTAACATATGTAAAGTAAGAATGACGTAAGTAGGCTTGTCTGCGACCTCTGAGAGGTCAACGACGCCGGTCTCGTCTGGGGTCTAGATTCCGGTCTTGACAGTAACATGGTGTACTTGACCTTTCGGAGGTCTTATTCAAGCCCATAGTAATCATTCATCGCATTGTCATAGGTAAATTTAGCGAAAATTTTAAAACTTTTCAAAGCACATCATATGCTAGAATCATCACTTCATATATATAAAATATAAGACATACATAGTTAGAGTCTAAGTCAATATTGTCATCTTAGACTCAACATCAATAGAGTAGAATATAATAGGGATACGACTCTTAAAAACATAACATAAAGCTATTACATATACTTTGAATAAAACATAACATAGGAAATCCTTGAAACATAATAATCCCTTTCCTTGAACTTGGGGAAGCTATCCACCCTTAACTTTAAGAGACATCCTCTAGTAATAACCACATACATTTTCTATAAAAATATGAAGAAGAATGGTGTTAGTACACGAATGCACTAAGTATGGCAACCATTCAAAAACATACATTTAAAGAGGACATTTGGTTAGAAAGCCATGTATCATGATTTTTAGTAAAACTCCTTGAAACATTAGTGCAATAAGTACAACATACCTCATATACATCATATAGGCATGGACACTATTCATAACATCCCATCAAACGACATAGTTCATTTAAAGCTCATTTTACATTTCATAACATTATCTTATCTTTTACCTTAAGTCTTTAACCACTTAAGTAACCCTCTAGTAAGACTTGGTGCAATATATGAATAGTGTCCCATACCACTACCCACACTCAAGCATCACCTTAAGGCCACTAAGATAACATTATACAACCTTTAATAACTTAAACCCACACTTTCACATAAGCATCACATATTATGAGACACATACTTCACATATGAGCCAACATACATCATCTACAACCTATAAGACTCATTCCAACACAAAATACAAGTCTACACTACAAATAACATCATAAAAGGAAATAGTGAACAATAGCATACTTGGACTTCACTTCATTAAGAAATCATAAGACCTTACTCATAATCGCTATCTAAGCCTACTAGTGCAATATATATGTGAAGCCCCAAAACCTCACACATACTAAGTAAACTCACAAAAAATAACAAACATATCATTTACTTCATACAACAACATGGATAGTATAGAAAACTTCATACATATAAAGTAAGAACTTCATCATATAGTCAATAAGTCCAACATCATGCATCTAAAGTGATATCACACCATATGGACACCATAGGACTCATACTATGCATATTATCATACAATTATATCAATACCATAGTGTCATGCATAAAGGACATATACATATACATATACATATAGAACATCTTCCTAGAACTTCCTTCATGAGCTAATTGTGCAATGCATAGGTAGAGTTTCATACCCTCACTAGCACTAAGCAACTTTCCTTAGGATATCCTAGTTAGGTTTCATTATAATACTTCCATTATCCATTTTACATTAGGGAAATCCTAGACTTCACCGACAATAAAACCATGCAAGCCAAACATGGAATACGGTGTCATCCACTCACACCAAAATAGGGTATCTTACTTGCCAAGGTAAGACATGAGTATCATTGAAGCGTATTAGGTTGATTCACTTGCTAGGTACTATGGGGCAACATAGTTATGGAAACTTGGAGGTATATATGGAAACCCTCTTTATGCAAATCGTGCATTATAGTAATCCACCTAGTGAGGACTATGGTGAACAAGCCTTCCCTTTTGGAAGGGGCACCCCTCATCGTAAACTTCACTCGGTGCTAAGCTAACCTCCCTTTATTGAAAAGTCTTTACTAACTTTTGTTCATAAAAATAGCTTTAGGAGATTAACTTCTCATATTCTTAGCTCATAATTTATATATGAGAATTTTCTTTCATCAACCTAAATCATTTGAGAAAACCTTTCACATTGGCGTAGCATATTCAAGAACAATTTTGTTAGAGTAAAATTCAGAACACATTTCAATAGACCACACTTTACTAGATTATCCTAAATGCTTCATTCATACATTTCATGTGGGTGGGTGTATATATATGTTAGAAGACCTTTAACATAAACACTCTTGGACTACACATGTTCATACTTCACTTCATTCATGCATTAGTGTGTATGTGTACATATATGAGCAACCCTTTCAAATAAGCACATTTAGACACTACACATATTCGTACGTTATCATATCATTTTCTTGACAGCATAGCATATAAGACATGTTCATAACATACTTATGCATTCATATACATGTAAATAGAGAATTATCCTACCAACTATCCTACCAAGGCATACATTTGCAATGCATATACGAGGTCTCATACCCTTGTCCATACTAGTACCTATGAAGTCATCCTAGTTTACATATCATACTTTCATGGACATATAATTTACATGCATAGTAGTATATATTAGTGCATATGAGAATTATCCTTTCATTAGACATCATGCACCTGTACTACTCATAGACATGCATGAGGTGTTAGTGTGTGCACATTGGTCAACATGATTACATAATGGATATCAACATAACATTGAGGCAACAACCCTCTTAAGACCACAATACACATTCATACATAGACCACACACAATATTATAGCATAGGAGACAAGACACTTTCAACATTACATCTAAGACTTCTAACTTCGTTATGATCACACATTCATATAGGTTACATAGGTAGGGGTCATTCATCAATATACTTCATCATATGTCAACCATGTAGACCACCTAACCCTTGCATTCCTCATTCACATATAGAAAATTCACCAATATACTTAGAACATGATACTAGCATTGGAGACTATGCATATGCTTCACATTGTGTGATCATCATAACCACACTTCATAATTCATACATTTACCTTCAAGGCCATGATCAAAACATATAATGAATGAAAAGAAAGGAAACACCTCCACCAGAAGTGGACCATACCACACAATGTCATTTAAGGCGAATTCAACTACCAATTCTACACAAAGTAGAAGGAATTGGGCAAACTTACATATTATCCAAGATTTGATCATCATTGATCGATTCCCACAATTCATAAAAATAATGTACAAAAAATAGTACCTAAAAGTACAATAACATAAACGAAATCCATAATTTAATCATTATATGATCAAGATCACATTACCCACATAATAGTCTAAATTAAGATTTTTGGAGGAACATGAGTTCATCATGAAATTGGATTGAAATAAAATTATAACCATTAGCTAATCATAACTTTATCATAAACATCCATTGGAAATGAATTTGAGAAAGAATCCATGGCTAGATTGAAAGACATAGAGTTTGATTATGAAATCTCTTTGAAAACCTTTGAAGGAACTCCTTAGAGAATTGGTAACTAAGTATGAAGGATCACCATAATTCATTAGATGAGAAAGCCACGAAATCTTGATGAAGAATCCATAGAAATCCAATCTCCAAGTTGTTCTGGACCTTCATCTCCAATGGAGGTTTCTAGAGAGGTTTTGTTTTGAGAGGAAAGGGTAAAATTTGAAGAATGAATTGGGAATTTAGTTTTGATGTTATTAACTGACTTAATATACCTAATATACCCCATAATAACTGTCCATACTCTTTTTGGAACGTGGGGTGAATTTCCTAATTCACCCCTACCATGACAGGCGTGCATGCAGTAATTGCAGGCTTCCCATATATGTTCCCTCGATGGATCGTCATTGGACAAACGCTGTCGTACTGCACAAAAGTCGTATGGGAATGAGACTAAAATTTTGGGGATTAATCTCACATGGCTAAGTATTGAGCGACGCCCCAAATCGATGGGTTGTAGACTAGAATAGAGGACGTTGTTTCCTTGGCGTAGATTTATTAGGCAGTGATTGGGTCCTTCTCAAGGACCCCTTGGGTGGTTTTTGGGGAGTCGTGCATGGACGTTTCAAACCTAATTACAATCATTAACATGTTAAGGACCTTCCCTCTCAATTTGAGCATCAAACAACATGTAAAACATACCAAGGAACACTAGAACATACTAGCACGTTTCATGGCTAACTTTTCGAATGTCTCAGACGTTCTTGGACATTTGACCTCCAAATCACTTCAAATATAGTATTCATAATGCAAGAAACATAATCAATACATTATTAACCTTTCTAGGAACATCTGAAGCTCTAAACACTTTAATTCATTTTGAGGGACCTTAAAAATGGAAGTAAGTTGGGAAAGTATACTAAGCACTGAGAGGATATGGCCAATGAGGAAAAGACCCTTCCATTAATGCAAGAAGTAGGGTCATCCTAGTTATACTCATGAGATGGGGACTCCTCTCTAATGCATTAGGTAGCTAGTATGCAGGTTCTACCTTGGCAAGTAGAATACCCTCTTTTGGTGTGGGATTTTATGACACCGGATTCTATGTAAGCTCTCATGGTCTATGTTTTTTATGGTTGATCTTCCCTAAATAATTAATTAATGAATGAATTATGAACTAACCTATGATATCCTAATAAGTTACTAAGTACAAGTGGGGGTATTTGACTTTACTTGTTCATTGCACTATTAGGTTTGAAGGATGCTATAAGAAGTTATTTGTAGTCATGAAATAGTATGGGAATATGTATGTTGTTTTGATAATAGTTGAAGTGAACATATCCTTATATACTAAAATTTCTCATGATGCATGTGATTCACTTAGGACTATTGAAAGGATTAATGTAATTATAATGTGTGTGGCTAAGATGATTTGTATGGTAATGCATGGTAGGGTTGGTAGTATGGGATGCTAACTATACACTGCACATGTGGACCCTAAGAAGTGCTAAGGTCATGCATTAATGGTAATATGGACATTGTTAGGGTATTTTCTTATGTGTTGTATTAAGAATGTTAAAGGATATCCAAAATATCATAAATGCATTATTTACATCTAAATGTCCCTTTCTCATGTTTTAAAGGTTTTATGCATTTCTCCATACATAGTGTATTAATTGTACAAACCCTTTTTCTCCCTTTTCTATTATGAGTATAGGTTCCAGATAATTAGTTGCTCCTCCATCCTTGAAGAAATGCTGGACTTGTTATCTCCAAGACTTGTGGTAGGTCCTCAAATATTCGAGGACTAATGCATTTGATACCACTTTATGATTTCTCTATTGATGTAATAGAACTAGTAATCTCTTCCTATGTACATTTGTTCTAAAAGACAAGACCCTATTTAAAGAATTTTGATGAACTATTATTACATGTCAGTCTAGGTATAGGAACCTTCGATTCTCAATTTCACCTTATTACCATCCCCCAAAACTCCACTACAATACACTACGATACACTAGTTCAACTGCGACTAGTTTATGAACGTCTTGGACGTTCATGGATATTTGACTTCGAAACTCTTCCAAACTTCATATACTGACTCTCAACACTATTATTAGTCATTTTAAGAACTTATAAGCTCATGAAACACTCATGTTAGTATCTATATGACTATAATTCATTTCGGGGTGTTACAATATCCCCCACTTGGGAAACATTCGTCCTCGAATGACACCTTAATAAAATCTTATTTAAAGGACCTATTCTATTCTAGCAGCCCATCGTATATGCATTATACCTAAAAGACTATTGAGTCTATAGGTATTAGGACCCTATTTTAAGAATTTTGATGAACTCTTATTAATAGATGGTGTATATGTGACAATAGTATTATATTCTTACTATTTAGCTTATGAAAAGGAAGTTTTCACTTCTATTGTAAATTTAAATTCCACATTATTTCAAGTTCATTATACAGTGACGATTATGCTAAGGGCTTATATAAGACCCTTCAAGGTTGAGTACGCTGGTAACGTCTAGGGGGTACTCTCCGATCATTACAGGGTGGATACACTTCGTGAGTAGAGATGTTGTATCCAATGTGCCTCTTTAGATGAGTGCTCATCTTTAATTGAGAATGAGTTACCTAGAGGCAATCTCCTTATCCCTTTACTATGTGCCCGCATTGGTGTAGCTATTGGAGATCTATGTAAAGGCTAAACTTATGACCGTACCTTAGGCAAGTACGGATCCCTCATCTGGTAGGGGTTAATACAGGGATTTCGTGTAAATATCTCATGGTCTATGTCGGTTAAATCTAGCCCCCACAAATGAATGTAAATGAACTAAATCTTCCAAAGGATGTACTACTTAGGGTAGGTGGTGGAATCACACACTATTTATACATTGCACAAGTAGACATTTGGAGGGAGTCTTGGTGTGTCCTTATATTAAAATGAATGAATGGGTTACTATATGATGTTAATGAAGCATGTTGACTTTATGTCTAATGTTAATGAAGTATGTTGATGTTATTTCTAATGTGATGAAAGTTATGTAAATGATGAATATGATGTGCCTAGTCTAAGGTGATTCCTAAGAAGCACTAAGTGGAAGTGGTAGTATGGATGTTACTTTCACATTGCACTAGTGTAACTTGGTGGTTGTCTTGGAGTATGGTCGTTATGTGAAGTTCGTAAATGCATGTATGTTTGTTCTAGTATCTTTAGTAATGAATGTTGACTTGTTAAATGAAAAGAAGCATGTGTATATTTCGTAGTATTAAGGATTACTTAGGTATGTATTGAAGAGGTTGTATGGGGGTCTCTTTATGTCTTACCTATGTGAGTCTTAGGATAACTTTGGATAGGAAGGCCTAAATGAATAATGGATTACTTGATAAACGAGTCTAAATGTTGAAGTTATGGATGTTTTACATTGTATGCTAAATAATGACTTCTACTATGCTTTGTAAACTTGATTCATGAAGGTTTTACCAAAATAGCATGAAAAGAATGTTTTAACTAAAATGTCCTCTTTAGCATGTTTTTTACATAATGCCATACTCAGTACAATGTTTGTACTAACTCCACACTCTTCAATATTTCAAAATAATAATAAGTGGAACGGAAGTGAAGGTTCTTACAAGGCAAAGCTTGGGAACTAGAGTTATCTAAAGATTGTTATGTCCTCATATGTTCGAGGACATTGATTCTTCTTTTCTTCGTTTCTTTCTTTAAAATACTTGTGTAAGACATAGTATGTTTTCTTTCAATTGTAAAGGGTTGTGACCCTATGATATTAACACGTGTCTAAGTTTGCTTGTGATGATAAGACTTGTTCCTTAGTTTTTATAAAAGTATTTCATTTTATTTATGTTGTAAATTTTTTAATTCCGCACTACTTTTCGTACCTATGTAATGAATGATACATAACAGGCTTGTATAATACCTATGAGAGGTCAAGTAAGCCGTGTAACTTCTAAGGTGTACCCTTGGGTTATTACAAACTTTGTATCAGAGCATCAGGTTTTGGGAAATAGTTTAGGTTCTAACGTCTCAACAGCCACATCTAGTTGAGCCTTGTTCATTGGTGTGAGCCGCGAAACATCTATGAGCGAGAGGCTATAGGACGATAGAAGTTTCACTTTCTTCATTACTCTTGTATTGTGCCATAAAGTTGACTTCTATAAGTGTCTGTTCTTAATATATTCTCTTGTTTTTATAGGATATGAATAGAAGAAGGACTATCGCAAGAAGAGTAGAGGAATGAGTAGTCAACAAGGGAGTTCCTCCCCAAGATGAAAAAGTCCCTATAGCTAACCAAGATAACGTGAATGAGGCGGTTCCCCCTCAGGGTATCCAAGCTCCTCAAGCTCCCAATGTTGAAGGTGGTATGTCTAAGGTGGAGATATGAGCTAATTTTTGAGATTGGACCAAACTCAAGATGACTCAAGATCATGTCGTCACTAACCATGTGATTGGCCAAGCTAACCAAGGAGTTGGACCTCAAGGGAACCCTAATGCTAGTACTCCCGCTTCTATAATCCGATACATTATGAGGATGCATCCTCCTACTTTTCATAGCACTAAGGTGGATGAAGATCCACAAGGCTTAATAGACGAGGTATTCAAGGTTGTAGATTCTATGGGTGTGACTCTTAGAGAGAAAGCTGAACTAACCGCTTACCAACTAAAGGATGTGTCTCAAGTCTGGTTTGAGCAATGGAGAGATGAAACACCCATAAGGGAATGCCCAATAGATTGGGAAGTGTTTAAACGACCTTTCTTGATAGGTTTTTTTCACCATAGAGTTGAGGGAGAAAAAGTAAGTGGAATTCATGAACCTTCGACAAGGGGTAATGAGTGTGAATGAGTATTCTCTCAGGTTCACCCACTCTCTAAGTATGCCCCAACCTTGATCGCAAACTCTAGGGCTACAATGAATAAGCTAGTTATGGGGTGTCTAGTATGGTTGATGAAGAGTGTTGTACATAAATTCTCCATCATTATATGGATTGTCTAGACTTATGGTGTATACTCAACAAATTGAGGAGTCAAAGCTTAGGTGGATGAATATAAATGGGAAGAGAGATAGGTTGGATGAACCAAATCAACCTAATTCTATGAAGAGGTTCTATAATCAAGATTCCTCTATGGGGAATGAGAATAGGGTTTCAAACCAAAATTCTCAAGGAGGGAGTGGAGTTGGCTATACATATGAGAGACATATGCGTACTACTTGTGGAAAGCAACACTTGTGCAAGTGTCTTTCCGGTATAGATGGTTGCTTTGGATTTGGTAATAGGGGTCATAAGATGAGATATTTCCCTAAACTCAAGGGAAAAGGGAAGGATACCAACCATGCTCCTCATGATGGCCCGGATCCTAATGCTCCAAAGCAGAATCAGTTCTATGCACTTCAATCTAACAAAGGAGATAATCTGTAATGAAGGCCCTTGTGAGTCATAGTTCCTTATGGTTCTTTTGATTTTCTTTTGATGGGTTTACCCTAGTGGGGGGAGAATGAGTTGAGTAGTAAGGTGGTTAATATCCTTATTTTTTCCTTCTATTCTTACTCAAGCATGAGACCAAAATTCTTAGTAGTTTGGTTATGTTTTAGAGTCTGACATGTTAGTATGAGTTGCATGTCTCCTTATGTTATGGATGCCTTTGACAATAAAATGTTTTGCATGCTCTTAATGATATCATAGTTACATGGGAAGATTGGTAGTTAATCTATATTTCTCATGTCAATGTGTAGCTAATTGTATTTGCTTAATTGCCTTATGAATTGTTATGTTTATATGCCAATGTTTGATTTGAAAGTTATTCCACGTTGAGTTGTATAATGATGTGTTGATCATGTCTAATGTTGGAGAAGGTAGTTCCGTCATAAAGGCAATGAAAATGATGAAGTATGTGTTCTTTTTGAAGTGTGGAAATAGTTCCAAATTGCTTTTATTGCTTAGAGTGCATAATGATATGAAGTTGGTGTTCCTTGTAAGTTTGTTGCATTGACTATGAATGTTATATCCATGATGATGTGTGTTGTGAGATGCTAGTTGAGTCCTTCTTTTCCTTGAAAGTGTTTAGTGCCATTCGATGACGAATGTTTTTCGAAGTGGGGGAGGTTGTAATGACCCTCAAAATGAAATAGGACAAGCTAGAGTATATAGTGAGTTTTATGAGTTAATATGGTGTTAAAATAATTAATAATAGCTATAAAAATCTGTCATATACGGGGAGCACCCCCTAGACGTAACCGGCGTCGGCGTCCTCTTTGAGGACTAAGACTAGCCTCTTAGCATACATCATTACATTCATAGGTTAAAAATGCCGAATAATTAAAAACATTTCATTACTTCTACTTGGAGGTTTACATAGACATCTACATACACATAATATATTTGTATCGAGTATACATAGACCTTTCGTATAGGAAGATTACATAGTCTTATACTTTTATTGCACAGAGGTATATATAAGATAGAAAATAGTCTTTAAAAAGTGTCTCATCTCATAATAATCTAATAAGATTATAGAAATTTGTGCATAGCCCATACATCAATGTAAAAGAGTCACATATAGGTTATACAATTCCTACACAAATGAAAAGAGAAAGAACGTAAGAGTCTTTAAACTAAAGCAACTTTATAAGCTCTATATTTTCATCGCCCTCGAAAAGTGAGGACCTACTAGCTTGGATGATTCACAAATTCCATGTCTTCTTCATTGTCGTCTCAAAGAGCCTTAAACGACCGGAACCTAAAATGTTGGAGAAAAGGGAGAAAATGGGGTTAATACACCACTTGTACTAAGTATGAGAGCATATGCACATATAAGATCCAATAATGCTAAAAAGGGATATTTCATTAAAACATGCTATGTTACCTTTTGAAAGCCTTATGCATAATCAAGCAAACCATACCAATCAACAAAAACTATTCAATACGTCCAAAGAATGTTCATCACAAGAATAACCATACTAAGTCTAGTCAAATCAACATACATATCACACAATTGGACACATAGCTAAATAAAGACAATCACCCATGAATCCTCATTAAGTCAACGAGTGCGATGACTAAGCAAAGCCCCATAACCTTACTCAATCAAGTAACTCAACAAGAACAATGACAGATATCCAACTTCAAATTACACATAATTTAAGAATACATATCATCATAATTTACCAAGAGAGACTAAATACATATTCATAAGGATAACAAACATCAAAGAATGTCATTTACACGTAAGATCATTATATACATATCAGTAACATTTATAAGCATATATATACATAAGAAAATCATTCTAAGACTTCCCTCAAGGATACTTAGAGTCCCATACCCCCACCTAGACTTAGTTAAACCTCTTAGTTCATCCTAGTTAGAGTTCATTCATTACTTCATTTTACCTTTTAGGAACATCTTTCCTTAACCGAATAGACCACGTGAGCTAATTGTGGAATCTGGTGTCGTGGAAACCTAAACCAAAAGAAGGTGGACTACTTGCCAAGGTAGTACCAATACATGAAATTAGCAACTAGGTGGATCCACTAGCTAGTATTCCTATGGGGGCAACATAGTTCAAGAACTAGGAGATATAAGTGGGACCCTCTTTATGCTACATGCATTATAGTATACAATATCAATAGTAAGTTAGTGATCCTACCTTCCCTATGTGGGAAGGGACACTCCTCAGTCTAGTTCAATCGGTGCTAAGCTAGAGTCCCTTTTTGAAATGTCTTTAAGCCTTCATTAACAATCATAGCTTCGTTTAGGTCATAGGGTCTATACCTTATATAATCATCATCATCATCACAAGTTCAATTTCGAGATTGGGAAAGACCCACATGAAAACTCAACTTTTGAAATCACTTTGAAGGAACCCTTTGGGGAAAGGAGTCCCAAAGGTGAATTAGGTCCCATACCTTAATAATGGATGAAGCATTGATGGAGTAATGCGTCCCTTTAAAGCCCTTAAACCCTCCCCTATCTAGGTCTTCAATCGAGTTCTTCAACGAGAGAGAGAAAGAAGAGAGAAGGAAGAGAGTTTTTGGATAGTGAGTTATGAGAGTTTAGTAAGTCTTTATTAGGTTAGGACTTTATATAGGGTGTTAAATAAGTTATTTGGACCTCCATAATCCCCAAACTTATTAACTAACCCTTTTAATTAATTGGAATTAGCTTAAATCGTGCAGAAAATCTCAGCCTTTATAGACGAGACCTCCACCAACGGTCCGTCTATGAGTCAACGACCTACCCCCTCTTCCATGCTGCACATCCGTAGGTTGGTTCAAAGACTGGTCCAAATGGACTATTAACAGAAATTGCTAAGTGTTTGTCGACGGATGGCATCGACGCCGCGTCGATCAACACATGCTTTGTCGCGTCCCTTCGTGGGTGAACACTGCCCAGGCAGTTTTTGACCCAAAAATGCAAGGGCCCTTGGTTGGTCCTTGAGGAGTCGTACACAAAAATTTCTACCATGAATAAATCCTAACACAAGTTAATCACCCTTCCACCAAATATCATGAATTTTCGACTCCTAAAAGCTAGTCAAATAGGCTAAGGCACACTAGTAACTCCTTGAACTAGTTTCTGAATGTTATGGACATTCTTGGACATTTTGGTAACTAGACTTCCTAAATGACTTATATAAACTTAAAATGGACGTTAAAACAGTGTCTAAACCTTATGACTGTTATGTTAGGCTTTTTAACACATTTTGGACTTTTGAAGTGTTACAAAATCAGTTTTAAGAGTTTGAAAATCAAACATCGAAGAACGACCAATATGTTCAGAAACTAGCCTTGCGTGTGTGCTAGTGTGTCCTTGTTTGTTGTGAATGTTTTTAGGTGTTGTTTGGAGTATAAAATCAGTGGGGATGATCCAAACACCTAGAGGGACATACTTAGGGTAAAACCTGTGACACCTCTAAAACAACTTAGGTGTAACTAGAGCCTAACACTTGTGTCTTGACTTTTTAAAGTACTAAAATAAGTTAAAATGAGGTCAAGAGGCAGTTTATAAAGTTTCATGAAGTTTGGAGGTCAAACGTCCAAGAATTTCCATGAGGTTCAAAAGGTTTGCTTTGAAACGACCTTGTGTGTCGTCGCTTGTTTCGTCGAGTTTTATGTGTTTGTTTTGGATGAAACTGATGTGACCTAAAGTTGATTTGGTTGTTCTTATGTGCTACTTGAAAAATATTCTATATGTGATAATGTGAAGTATTGATGTGACTTGTTTAGGTAGACCTAAGTCCCTTTTCTTGATGCATGAATGATATGGGAATATGTGATTTCTTTACTAGGTAAGATTAGTGTACTCTTGACTTTTATGTGAGACCTTGAACTATGTAAACAAGGTCATTATATAAAAGCTTTTAGAAACAAGGTTAAGATATCCTTTAAGTTTAAAGTCGTAATGGTATCCTTCTTGTGTGAATGGTGGACTTAAGGGTTTATTAGGTGGAACGACATGAAATCATCCTTAGGTAAGTCATTGATCTATCCTCTTAACCATTGTAAGGTAACCCTAGGGGACCTCTTTGTTAAGGTGTAATGTGATTGAGTTATGAAGTAGATATGGAACCTCTTCATGTACTCCTTTATTGAACTAATTTATGAGAACAAAGGCTAGCACCGAGTGAGTATGCTTGGGTATTATATCTAGTTAAGGATGAGGCTAGAGTACAAAGAAACCCTCAACATTCCTTAACCATGTGCCTACATGGGATATGTCCAAGATCTACCATTTGCAAGTAGAACACCCTTTATCGGAGTAGGGTTGACTCCGGATTCCATGCTTAACTATCATGGTCTATTTCGGTTATTTCCTATTCTCATCATATGGAATACGCTCCTGTATTGGAGAAGTTATATGAAGTTTAGGTTGTGGTATGGGACTCTATCTAGACATTGCACGATTAGGCTTTGAAGATGTTAGTGAGTGAGTCCCTAGGTCCTCTTCAAGATCATGAATTGAATATCATTATGTGTTGAATGTATATTAATTAATTAATAAAGATAATGGCTTAAGTTAGAAAGCATGTTAATGACTAAGTTCTTATCTAGAGTAGTTTAAGGGTTGCTTAGTGTCACATCCAAAGAGCACCCCCTAGAAGTAACATGGCGTACTTGACCTCTCGGAGGTTGTAATGGTATCCTTCTTGTGTGAATGGTGGACTTAAGGGTTTATTGGGTGGAACGACATGAAATCATCCTTAGGTAATTCATTGAGTTATCCTCTTAACCATTGTAAGGCAACTCTAGGGGACCTCTTTGGTAAGGTGTAATGTGATTGAGTTATGAACTAGATATGAAACCTCGTCATGTACTTCTTTATTTAACTAATCTATGAGAACAAAGGCTAGCACCAAGACCTTCACCATATAGTCAATAATATTAACATCATGCATATAGACTCATACCATGCACATATTCATAACAAGTAGACCAATACTAAAAAGTCATACATAAAGAAACATATACATAGACAAATGCATTAGAACACCTTCCTAGAACTTCCTAAGGAGATACTTCTCCAATGTCTAGATGGGTTCATTACTTCCACCTATCCTAAGTAACATCCCTTAAGTCATTCTAGTTAGGGTACTAGTCATTTACTTCCATTGTCCATTTTACTTTAGGGAAACTATAGCCTTAACCGACATAGACCATGTGATGCTAAACATGGAATCCGGTATCATAAACCCCACACCGAAAGAAAGTGGTCTACCAGCCAATGTAGAACCAAACGTGACATAGCTTTCTAGGTGGATCCACTAGCTAGTATCCTATGGTGGCAACATAGTTATAGAACTTGGAGGATATATTGGAAAAATCCCTCTATGCCCTTGGGCTATGAGGCTTTCCACCTCATGAGATTTATGGTAGACCTACCTTTCCACAATGGAAAGGGACACACACTGATATACAAGTTCACTCGGTGCTAAGCTAAGTTCCCTTTATTGGAAAAGCCTTTATTATCATTTATTTATAAAACATAGGCTTAGGAGAAGTCATAACCTCATATGCTTAGCTCATAGGTCATAGATGAGAATTCATCAACCTAAATCATGTGAGAAATCCTTTCACATGGACATAGCATATGTAAAGCACCATCTAGTTAAGTATACACTTGAGCACACCTTTCAAGGCTCCTCTATTGACTAGATTATCATTCATGTGTGAGTGTGTATACATATATATGAGCAAACCTTCACATAACAAATTAAGTCACACGTGTTCATACATCATATTCATACATATAGAAATCAAAGCTAGAACTATCCTATCAAGGTACACATGTGCAATGCATAAGCAAAGTCCCATATCCTTGACCATACTAGTACACCTATGAAGTCATCCTAGTCAAGGAAACACATATCATACTTTCATAAACGTCATCTTAACATGCATAGTAGTAGACACTAGTGAATATGAGAACTACCTTTCATTTAGAAACCATGAACCTTTACAGTTTCAAGCATGCATGAAGTGTGAGTGTGTGTGTACATTGGTCAACATGATCACATAATGGCTATCAACAACATATTGAGGCAGGCACCCTCTTATACCACATTACCCTTTCCATCATAGACCACACATCACAAAATAGCATATGAGGCAAGTTAACTGCATAGAACACTTTAAGACTCCTAACATTAGCTATTCACACATTCACATAGGGGTACATGTGTAGGGGTCATCAACCATTAGCACCTAAAACATGAAAGCACCTACACATGATATTACATAATCCTCTACATGCTCATAACCATAGTAACATAACCTAGATTCACAACTCAATCGAAGACTAGGCACAAGTTACACATAAGGTTATCATCATAATCACTTATTCACATAATCATCAAATTGCCTTCAAGGCCATGGTCAACACATATATAATGATATAAATTAAACACCTCTACCATAAGTGGACCATACCACACAATGCCTATTCACGGCTTCATCAACATTACCATAGAGAAGTAGCGAAATAGAAGAGTAGATCAATTCTTACCAATCCTTTAGCCTTTGTTCATCATTGACGTTTAATACTCTTTCATCAATAATTCAAGTATAGGGAAGTAGCGTAAGTTCCATAACCATACATGAATTCAATAACAAGCTACTACAAGTTCATACTACAACTAGCACAACACCTTAGCATACTAGAAGGTAGAAGAACATAGACCATTAGCCAATTTCACTTACATGGATTATAGATCATATTTAGTCAATAATATCAATCTAAGGCAGTAGACAATCACACACTAAATCATGATGAAATAATATTTAAAGCACTTAAAGATCAAGCTACAACAAAGGCATTAGACTTGTCAATTCGCTAGAATGGAGAGAAATTAACAAACACTATTGATTCTCTAAGGCCTTGATCATCAATCATATTTTAACAATAATTTACATGCTAGGAATAAGCTAAATAGATCACTACATCAAAGAAACCATGCTTCATTTATCCACAATTCGAGATCACATCATATACATAGTATATTCAATCGATAGACTAGATGAGACTAGATCAATTCAAATAAGTCATCTTTACTTCAATCATAAAAGATTCATATTCATAATTCAAACATTATATTAACCTATAAAAGTAGATATAACCAACTTAACATGATCAAAATCCACATTAAATCATTAAGAGGCCAATGTTACAGAGAACCATGGAAACTAGGCTAAACACGTTCAACTCTTTATACATTGATCCTCATGGATACTTCAACATAAATTCAACATAAATTCATGTAAATATTAGTATATTTAATTACTTCAACGTAAGAACATCACAATTCAATCCATAATAAAACGTGATCACATTGCCCATGCAAGGCTAAATCGTTTTGGTGAAGGAGCATGGGTTCATTATGCAATTGGAGTAAAAATCACGTTAAAACCACTGTATTAACTTAAATTAATCATGATTTAATCGTTCAAAACATTTTTAGAAGGGACCTATGGCAGATTGAAAAGGAAAGTGTTTGATCAAATTTTTCTCTTTGAAATCTTTAAGATTGACTCTCTAGATGAAAAGATAACTAGAGATGAAGATCACCATACCTTAATCTTCATGAAGACCTCTAAAACTGGTGATTCATACACGAAAATCCAAGCTCCAAGAAGTTCTTGAGCTTCACCAACAATGGTGGTTTCTAGGAAGAAGATTTTTTGACAGAAGATTTCTCACGTGTGTATGGGATTGGGAATGGGAGGTTCACGTGTATGATGACTTATGTACAACCAAAATTAGCTAAATAACCCAACTAGAGTCAGTTTAGGACGTGGGGTGAATTTCCCATTCACACCTTTAATGAAACAGTACGCAGGCTTCAGTTCACAGGCCACCATCGACGGACCCATCTACTGGCTGTAGGTCAGTCGATGGGCCGTGCCTTGGAGCCAATTTTTGGCTTGAGACCTGCCCAAGCTAAGTAACAATCGATGATACCTCACCTACGGGAGGTTGGTTGACCAACTGTTCGTCGTTTGGTCCGTCGAATGACACTGCTAAGGCAGTGTTTCGGCCAGCCTTGGGTTCTTCTTGTGGGCCCTTTTGTGGATCCCTTTAGAGGTTATACCTGGACGTTTCCAACGTAAATACAAACCTTAACAAGTTGTAGACATTACACAAAAGCTTACCCAAAACAAACACCTACAAATCGTCCAAACAATCAAGGCCCCATTGAGACACACACATGCATGTCTCTAGGCTATCTTTCGAACATCTTGGACGTTCTTTGACGTTTGACCTCCAAATTTCACGAAACTTCATATACTATCATTTTACATCATTATAAAAAAATTTATGACTTCATAAGCTCATAAAATACAAAAATAAACATGCATAGACACATGAGGCACATAGGTGATTAGTCGTCGAACGTTTTGGTCGACCCTTGACCTTTGACATCCAAATCACCTCAAACTTTATACGCTGCCTATAAACCATATTATAAGATATTTTAGGAAATTAGAAAATTAAGACGAACACGTTAGGATCTAGACACCCTAACTCATTTTGGGAGTCATACAATATCCCCTACTTGGGAACATTCGTCCTCGAATGACACTTAGAACACTTTAATCACAATAAGGACTTCAATGAATCTTAGAGCAATTCATTTAATTCATAACATCATCACATAGAAGTTAATGCACCGAACTTACAAGGAACACAACTTCACAACATTAAGCACTCAATGCACACAAGCATGCAAAACTTCAATTTACTCACTCCTTAATCCATTAATCAAGGAGGCTCTTATCACGTTCATAGGAGCAATATCCTTCTCCTAATCATAACATGGTCATTGCAATTCAATTCATTAAGAGATCATCTTGCAAGGCCACACATAGGTAGATTACAACACATACTCAAAAGCTATTTATGCACTCATACTTCAATGCACATAGGCTTGAGTAAGTTAGGTTGACAATTCATTCTTATAAGTTAGACCTAGTGCTATGAGGGTAATACTCAACCATACCATGCTTAGTCGTGTCCATGGATGAATGTTCATCTCCTCAACACACTTACATGTATCATGAGCTCACACCCAAATAAATGCACAAGGGCCATCTTTACGGTAATATGAGAAATTCTCAACTTTTCAAATCAAGACATGTTCATGATTCCTTCCTACTGAAGTCTAAATGGTAAGTCACACCAAGTGCATCGCAACATTTAAGAAGCCATTTCACAAAATGTCAATTTATAACCTAATACTCACCTTCACAGTAAGCATCGTTTAGGAACAACAATACAAATTATAGGCACATACATGAATTCTAAGCTAAACATTCTTTCACTTTTCAAGAGTGAGCCTAAAATCATGCTTTCCAAACCATATAAGTCACATAAATTTCAAGAGGCTCCATATATTTCATTTTAAAGAGACTCAACTTTTCATTATAAGGCTAAACCTTACATATCACAAGTGACTAAAACCAAGTTTCCTACTTTATCTCATGAAGTCAAATGTACCATTAGCATGTTAGAATGTACAATACTCATGAGAAACATGTATTAAATCAAAATCTCCATTCATGCGCTTTGGAATATTCATAAGATCTTTAAGATGATGTCAATCAATATATACCAAACATATAAAGTTCATGCAATTCATACTTCATGCAAGACTCTATTCATGACAAAGCTCATCAAGACTTCATTAAACTCAAGATCAAGCAAAAATAGAAGGTCAAGATAGGAAATTCATATAACCTTACTATTCCATTACCATCCCCCACTTAGGGTAAATCCAATTAAGAGAAACTTAACCCAACCTTAAGAGGATCTTAACTTAACAACCTTCATTTTTCATCACTTAAAAGCGATTACCATTAGAAGGAATTACAATAAGTCAAGAAAGGTATTCTAAACTTCCTCACCTAGGCAATTTATTTCCAATCATCAAGTTAGGTCATACAATTCAACCACATACGGTTTTCATACAATACTATATATATCAAGGTCATACAACATTAGGGAAAACAACAAGGAGACTAAGCCATAAAAATTCTTCTTTTCCGTAGAACATTACAGTAAGGTGACTTCTAGTTCACTAAAACCCACATCATCACCCTACCAAGTCATGCATACTACCTTTACACTTAGGATCAAGTATATACAAAGAACTCCAATCCATATTAGGCAATCATGAATGTTCACATATCCCAACTAAGGCAACATTTGAAACATCATGCATATATTCAAAGGGAAATAATGAACACCTTAAAGCACATATTCTCAAAGTAGTATGATTTCATAGATGGTCACTAAGCATTTCAAGTTGAAATGATAATAGTAAGCCACCAACATGTAAAACCATATAGTAATACACCATTTTAAAAGAAACTCATGTCAGCCATAATAACTTCTAACATGCTTGAACTATATCATGACATGCTTTCTTCAACATACATGCTATTTCACACAAGTCTCATACATATCCATAAATGGAATCATGTCATCAACACATCTAAAAAATTCTCCTTCAAACATAGTCATTCAACCATAAAACCAAGTTAAGCATTAACTCACCTTTCTCCCTCAAGCATAAAGATAATCTCATCCAAGCAATCACATCTAAAAGACCACCGGACAAGAAAATATACGAGAGAGATCTTATAGAGTTAAGTTCTATGGAACGATATAAGAGTTATGAAGAAGGGAAAATCTATCGTCCTATAACCTTCCGTACCATTTGATGTGTCGCGACTCACCACCAATACTATGAGACTCTACTAGACGTGGCAATACGATACTTTTAGAACCTAAAACTACCTTATAAATCTCATGCTCTAATACCACGTTTGTCACATCCAGGGAGCACCCCCTAGAAGTAACATAGAGTACTTGACCTCTCGGAGGTCTTATAAAATCCAATAGTCATCATTCATCGCATTGACATAGTAAATTTAACGGAAAATTTAAATATTTCTTAGCACATCATATGCTAGAACATTACTCTATATAAGTATAAAACATAAATCATAATACATATATAGACCTTAAGTATCTTTGCCATCATAGTCTCAATAACTTTAGATTACATTAGGGACATGGCCCATAGGACACATTACATAACTATACATATTTAAAGACTTTACATTAAAGACATAAGTAAGAGATTCTTGAACTTTAAGGATTCCTTTCATTGAGCTTGGGAATCATCCAGCAAGCTCTTCACCATTCAAGACATCCTTTAAGAATTAATAACCTACACTTTGTGTAAAAAGTAGAGAAGAATGGGATTAGTACAAGAATGTATTAAGTATGGCAATCATGCAAAACACATACATTTAAAAGAGACATTTTCCTTTAAATTATACTTCATTCCATTTTGAGTAAATCATCATAAAACCTTAATTCAATAACATTTATATCATTCACATACTTCATATAAACATATTCAAACTCCAAACATGATATAAGATCACATATTGAATTTATTACATTTTTTAGTAACTTTACAGTGAGCTCTTTTTTCCTTAACAGTGAGCATTATTTCCTTTTATTCATTAACTTCCCAAGTAACCCTCTAGTGATACATGGTGCAATGTATCACCTTAAGATCACTAAGAAAGCATACATACAAACTACATAACCCAACACACATCCTTATATAAGCATAATACATAAAAGACACATTTAAGTCAAAAGCTTAAGATATTACAGTAAGCTACATCAAGTCTGTAACAACCCTAAAAATGAATTGGATCAAAACTTAGTTTTTCAAGAATGCTTGCGATTAGACCAAGGTCCACACAGATTGATACGCGTAGAACCAGACCTCAGAACCCTTATTACGACCAAGCCAACTAACTTAGGGAGTTAATTGAGCTTGTAAAGGTTGGAACCAACCATGTAGGGCTCTCGAATACGAAGATTTACTCGAAAGAGTCTTTACCGGACTTAAAAAGAGGAAATCTTAAGTTTTGAGGGTCTAGGGGTAAAATGGTCTTTTGCCAGGCTAAGGGTAATATCATAATTACCCTAAATACATATTTAATTATTTAATTAATAAAGTGGAGGGGCAATTTGGGGAGAGAGAGCCGAAATTGAGCTCTTGAAGTGAAGTCTTGCTCCACCCGGGTTCGAACCTAGGTGGAAGCAATGATTTAACTTGTTTTTATTTAAATTTATAAATTAATTTAATTAATTAATAATTATTAGCTGATTTAATAAAAAGGAAAATCAGATTTTTATTATTAATTATTTATTAATTAAGATGCCTTATTTTGACTAAGTCTTGAATTAGACTCCTAAACCTAAACTAACACTCTCCTAACATGTCTATCACCTCTCCACGCTCAAAAAAAATTTCTTTCCCGTTTATTCTCTGACAAATTAAGGTTAAGAACTGAAAATACATCAAGAGTTCTTCACACTTGAAGAACTCACACGAAATTTTTAAGAAAAACAAGGTAACCAAACGATAAAGCAAAGAGAAGTGGTTGTCGAGTAGTATGGACGATTGTGAAAGCTTGGACTGATTTGTGGAGAGAATTTTGGGCAGCAAATTCGTGTTTGAACAAGGAAATTAAGGTATGGGTCTTCTTACTCTTGGTCCCTTTCCCAAGAGACCCCTAGGACTCATATTATTTGGCTCAAAACTAGGATTGTTTTCCCCGTTACATGTCCCTGTCATTAGCTCCCATCAAATTATAGGTTGGTATGTTTGCTGGTAGAAATTAGGTGTTGCAATGTGTTTTCGTGATGAATATGTTCATGAACATGTATTTGGAATCATATGAATGACAAGCCTTGTTGCCGAAAATATGTGTGTGTATGTGAAAAAGTTACTGTAAACTTACTGTAAATGAGCTTTGAATTATAGCTTCAAGTTTGATATGTTTTTGTTGTCATTTTAAGTGTATAAACTTATGTAAATGATGATTTTCAATTAAGTGTAATGTGGCTGAATTAAATGATAAATTCTTGGCCAAATATGTCCATGAAAACGCACCTAAAGTATTCACTAAACACTACTCCAAATGCATGAATTTTCAACGTTAAAAAGTGGAGAAAAATAGGCTGCAAAATGGTAATCAAAATTTCCAGATTTTGATGTGAAATTCGGGCAGTTTCTGGAGACTTTGAAAGGGTTTTAAAAGTGATTAAAATAGGTGAGGTCAAGGGGAATCGAACCCAAGACCTCACATGACCTCAAGGCTGAAATTTAAAAAAAAAATGTGTTGGGGCTAAGGGGATTCGAACCCCTTAGCTGCTGCCCACGAAATGAATAAAAAAAAATGGGGATGGGGGGAATAGAACACATGACTTATGGGGAGCAAGGAAGAGGGTGAAATAAGAAAATAAATGATGTGAGGCGTGGGAATTGAACCCACGACCTCAAGGCTGGAACAAAGGAGGCGAAAATAAGTTTAAAAAAAATAGGGGAGGCCGTGGGGGTTCGATCCCACGACCTCACTGTCCATGCTCTAAACTTGGAGAAAAAATATTAAAAATATATATATGGGGCTGTGGGGGTTCGAACCCACCACCTCACAGCCCCTTAGCGAAAATTAATTAAAAGTAAGGAGGCTGTGGGGGTTCGAACCCACAACCTCCCTACTTGGACGAAATTAAGAGTAAAATAAAAGAGGTTGTGGGGGTTTGATCCCACAACCTCTTGGTTTAAGAAAAATGGGAGAATATCATGTTAATGAAAACTGAAAATGGGGTTGTGGGGGCTCGAACCAACAACCCATCGGCCAAATTCAAGAAAAGGGTTAAATAGAAAAGTAATCCTTCAATGTTAATATTGTGATTTAACTTAGGGTTAAAATGTTATGAATATTAGAATAAAATCAATTATAAATATAAATGATATCCAATTGATTCAAGACTTGGGTTTCCTTGCCCAAACTTCCGTTTGATACATAAGTCATACGTGAACAAATCATCCAAGAATAATGCCATCTACTTAGATCGAAA
This sequence comes from Solanum lycopersicoides, assembly GCA_022817965.1. Lineage (NCBI taxonomy): Eukaryota > Viridiplantae > Streptophyta > Magnoliopsida > Solanales > Solanaceae > Solanum > Solanum lycopersicoides. The sequence goes on along the minus strand of CM040629.1, from coordinate 46,098,723 downwards.
TCAAGATCTTGGCGTATATACAAGATACATAAGTCTTGTACTATATAATCTTAGGAATGTATGAATCACTTAACGAATTATGAATGAAGCCTCATGGCTTGTGTGTATAGACTCATAAGTCTAACATACGTTCAAAAGTAAGTGAACCTAAGATGTATGAAATGAAATGATGAACCCTAGAAGGGTTAAGTATGAGTGTAAATACACTAAATGGCCAAGTGCATTGGCATATGATGAGATGAACAATGAAATAATGAAATCCTAGAAGGGTTAAGTAAGGGTGTGAAACACACCAAATGGCCAAGTGCATTGGCATATGATGAAATGAACATTCACGTAATAAGAGGTGAATAACTATGAAAAGCAAAGATGCTAATGATGATGAATGTGGTGACAACATGATATGAGGCTAATGTAAATGATGAGAGCAATCTCAAATGAGCCTAAGTAAATGTTACCAATATGTATTCACCTATGAGAGTGTAAGATAATGAAGAGACCAGTCTCTATGAACACTCTAATGAGAGTATTGAGCTTATGACACTTAATACGAACGATGAGATGAGAAATCATCTAATGAGCTATGATGTCCTCATACTAGAAGCCAGCTTCCATGACGTATGAGATGAATGAAATGGAACTTTATACTGAGCACCGATAGACTAGCTATGAGCGGTGATGCCTTCTTTCGGGAAGGGCGGAGGTTCACGTAACTCTCATGAGATGACTGTCCGGCTTGCCGGGTATGGGTCTACTTATATCTCCTAGTCTTCGAACCTATACTGCCAATATAGGGATCTGGCGGGGTTAAATTCCCATGTACGCTAGCATGTTATTAGATCACTTTGGCCGGTGATTCCACCTCTTTTCGGTGTGGGGGAGACACTGGATTTCATGATGCTCACATGATCTATGTCGGTTAAAGTTAAAGTTCCCAATGAATGAATGAGGCCAGCCTCAAATGATGCACATAATGAAATGAATGAATACCAAAGGTGTTAGGATAGGATAATCAAAAGGTGAGTTAGATTCAAGTAATGACATTAGGTCATTCTTGGTCATTGCACAACGAACCTAATGAAAGTCTTAAACTACATCCTAGGTATAGCCGGTGGTTACACTGGACTATGAACGAAATGAAATGAAGTACGTATGAATGAATGAAGCAGACTCTGTGTTTGCTAATGAAGACTCCCTAGTTGAGGTCCCATATGTTGAGCCCTCATTTCTGGGATGTCTTAATGTCAAGTCCATGATTCCAAGGTCTCATGGCATATGAATGAATGATATGAACGAAGTTATGTGCTACATGCAAAATGTATTGTATGCTATATGATATGTGCTATGTGTAAATGTTATGTGCTGTGTGAAAATGTGAAAAGTATGATGATGTATGTTATTCTCATGGCATAACTTTCCTATTCCAAATCTGGAAAGCTCACTGACTTTCCTAATCCAAATTTGGAAAGATCATTTACTTTCCTAATCCAAATTAGGAAACTTTCCAAATCTCAATTTGGCAAGTCCACTGACTTGACTTCCAAAAATCATTTGTTAGGAAAGAGCTATTCTTTCTCATGCATGTCCTTGGTGTGTGCTTGCATATACCCATACTTAGTACAAGTATGTACTAACCCTATACAAACTCTACTATTTTATGTGCAGGTACAGGTGGACGGTAGATCTACAGGATCATCGCTGCAGTTATCCGGACGTCCAGTATTCATACGGTTTTTGTAGGTCCTCATGATTTCGAGGATGATATTGCTTTATGTTCTAGCTTAGTTTAGGAGTTGAGCTAGTGGAGCATGTTCCATTAGCGTTTCTTTCTTATTTTATTCAGACTATGTATTGGTGCCATTTTGGCAATTATACAATTATGTTTATTTAACTATTCCTTTCATTTGATTATCTTTTAATGATTAGATGGTTGATGTTGAACAAATTACGAACGTATTAGAAATGTTTAGTAAGCAATGTTTAGAAACAAAAAGTTTCAAATTTTCCGCTAAAAATTAACCTATGTAAAGTAAGAATGATGTAAGTAGGCTTGTCTGCGACCTCTGAGAGGTCAACGACGCCTCTCGTCTGGGGTCTAGATTGTAGTCGTGACAAAGTTGGTATCAGAGCACTAGGTTGAATTCTGAGAATAATGAGTTCACATCAACCAAATTGAGTAGTTTCTAAGTCTTGGTAGTGAAGTGCACCACTATCCTGGATTAGAGACTGCATGATGCGTAGGAAAGTTTCCCTTCTTCTGATCTTATCGTGCTTTTCTGAATGTCTGAATTCTTGGTGTTATGAGCGTGTCTAACATCAAACCTTTTTGTTTTCCAGAAAATGAACACTAGGAGAGGAAATGGTCAGAGGAGAGGAGGAGCAGCTGCTAGGGGTAATCAGGATCTACCCCAGGCTCCAGCTGAAGGAGTGGCCATGCCAGTTAACCCAGCTGGGTTGACTGATGCTGAGGTACGGGCATCTTTGGCCCAAATAGCACAGGCCATTACTATGCAAGCCCAGGCTATGACTGCCCAGGTCAATCGGCAGGATGTTCAGAGGGAGAACCCACCAGTTCGTAGCATGGCTGATAGGCTGAGAGACTTCACGAGGATGAATCCTCCCATTTTCACAGGGGTTAGGACATCAGAGGATCCCCAGGAGTTTGTGGATGAGATTCATAAGATCCTGGTGGCTATGGGGGCCACTGATATTGAGAAGGCTGAGCTGGCTTCCTATCAGCTCAAGGATGTTGCACAAACTTGGTGCAAGATGTGGCAAGATAGTCGTGTCTTAGGTGGAGTACCAGTCACATGGGATCTGTTCAAGACAGCATTTCTGGAGAGATTCTTTCCCAGGGAGATGAGGGAGGCCAAGGTTGAGGAATTCATCAACCTCAAACAAGGCTCCATGACAGTCAGGGAGTATTCCCTGAAGTTTGTTAAGCTGTCAAGGTATTATTTTTTTTTGAGTATTTAATAGCAAGAATAAGGATAATACTGAACCTTGTTGAAATCTCCCAGGTATGCTACTTCCCTGGTTTCTAACAGCAGGGATGAGATGAGCAGGTTCCTCACAGGAATCAATGGAGACCTGGAGGAGGAGTGTCGATCTGCTATGCTCCATGATAATGTGGATCTTTCCAGGTTGATGGTGCATGTCCAGCAGGTAGAGGACAGCCGCAGAAAGAGAGGTGTTCGTGATGCTAGGAGGCCTAGGCCTCAAGATCAGGCAGGACCCAGTCATGGAGGCCACAGGAACAACTTTGGCGTCCGTGAGCAGCCCAGGTTTAAGAAGGGCTCTCCCACCAAGGGGAGTCAAGTTCATCCAAGAGTCGCTATGATAGGGATTCTGAGTCCAGAGTTAAGAGAAACAATGGAGTAGATACACCTCAGGAGAGGCCACCTTGCAAAGTGTGGCAAACTGCATGGAGGAGAGTGTATGATGGGCTCTAATGCTTGTTACAGCTGTGGAAAACCGGGCCACATGGTGAAAGATTGTCCGAATAGGAGAAGTCAAGAACAAGGGAAGGAGAGAGTTCAGACTAATGGCCCGAATGAAGAGGCTCCAAAGAGGCAACGATTCTTCGCACTCAAGTCCAGGGGTAGGGGAAGGCACTTCTGATGAAGCCTCGGGTGCGTAGCCTTAATTAGCCTTTCATATATTTGACTGTATATGGTGTTTATGCCCTAGTATGAGGTTAATAGGTTTGAAGTCATCATATTGGTTGCTGATTTATATGATTTTTATGTTGACTTTGTGTTGTATTCTTTGATGAGACTAGTTTAGGGAAGAATTCTTTAGTCTATTAATGTAAAGCTACTAGTAGGTTTCAAGGATGTGTACCATCATGTTAATATGTGAATAAGATATTCACCAGTGGAAGTATTGAAGTACCTATGTATGCGTAGGTTCTATAGATGACATACTTATTGTTAGTAAAGAGTAATGTCATTCGGGGACGAATGTTCCTAAGGGGGGGATAATGTAACAACCCTAAAAATGAATTGGATCAAGACTTAGTTTTTTCAAGAATGCTTGCGATTAGACCAAGGTCCACACGGATTGATACGCGTAGAACCAGACCTCAGAACCCTTACTACGACCAAGCCAACTAACTTGGGGAGTTAATTGAGCTTGGAAAGGTTGGAACCGACCATGTAGGGCTCTCGAATACTAAGATTTACTCGGAAAAGTCTTTACCGGACTTAAAAAGAGGAAATCTTAAGTTTTGAGAGTTTAGGGGTAAAATGGTCTTTTGCCAGGCTAAGGGTAATATCGTAATTACCCTAAATACATATTTAATTATTTAATTAATAAAGTGGAGGGGCAATTTGGGGAGAGAGAGCCGAAATTGAGCTCTTGAAGTGAAGTCTTGCTCCACCCGGGTTCGAACCTAGGTGGAAGCAATGATTTAACTTGTTTTTATTTAAATTAATAAATTAATTTAATTAATTAATAATTATTAGCTGATTTAATAAAAAGGAAAATCAGATTTTTATTATTAATTTATTAATTAAGATGCCTTATTTTGACTAAGTCTTGAATTAGACTCCTAAACCTAAACTAACACTCTCCTAACACGTCTATCACCTCTCCACGCTCAAAAAAATCTATTTCTCGTTTATTCTCTGCCAAATTAAGGTTAAGAACTGAAAATACATCAAGAGTTCTTCACACTTGAAGAACGCACACGAAATTTTTAAGAAAAACAAAGTAACCAAACGATAAAGCAAAGAGAAGTGGTTGTCGAGTAGTGTGGACGATTGAGAAAGCTTGGACTGATTTGTGGAGAGAATTTTGGGCAGCAAAATTCGTGTTTGAACAAGGAAATTAAGGTATGGGTCTTCTTACTCTTGGTCCCTTTCCCAAGAGACCCCTAGGACTCAGATATTTGGCTCAAAACTAGGATTGTTTTCCCCGTTGCATGTCCCTGTCATTAGCTCCCATCAAATCATAGGTTGGTATGTTTGCTGGTAGAAATTAGGTGTTGCAATGTGTTTTCGTGATGAATATGTTCATGAACATGTATTTGGAATCATATGAATGACAAGCCTTGTTGCCGAAAATATGTGTGTGTATGTGAAAAAGTTACTGTAAACTTACTGTAAATGAGCTTTAAATTATAGCTTCAAGTTTGATATGGTTTTGTTGTCATTTTAAGTGTATAAACTTATGTAAATGATGATGTTCAATTAAGTGTAATGTGGCTGAATTAAATGATAAATTCTTGGCCAAATATGTCCCTGAAAACGCACCTAAAGTATTCACTAAACACTACTCCAAATGCATGAATTTTCAACGTTAAAAAGTGGAGAAAAATAGGCTGCAAAATGGTAATCAAAATTTCCAGATTTTGATGTTAAATTTGGGCAGTTTCTGGAGACTTTGAAATGGTTTTAAAAGGGATTAAAATAGGTGAGGTCAAGGGGAATCGAACCCAAGACCTCACATGACCTCAAGGCTGAAATTTAAAAAAAAAAATTGGCTGGCTAAGGGGAGGGGGAATCGAACACATGACTTATGGGAGCAAGAAGAGGGGAAATAAGAAAAATAAAAGATGTGAGGCGTGGGAATCGAACCCACGACCTCAAGGCTGGAATAAAGGAGGCGAAAATAAGTTTAAAAAAATAGGTGAGGCCGTGGGGGTTCGATCCCACGACCTCACTGTCCATGCTCTAACTTGAGAAAATATTAAAAATATATATGGGGCTCACACGCCCTTAGCGAAAATTAATTAAAAGTAAGGAGGCTGTGGGGGTTCGAACCCACAACCTCCCTACTTGGGCGAAATTAAGAGTAAAATAAAAGAGGCTGTGGGGGTTTGATCCCACAACCTCTTGGTTTAAGAAAAATGGGAGAATATCATGTTAATGAAAAATGAAAATGGGGTTGTGGGGGCTCGAACCCACAACCCATCGGCCAATTCAAGAAAAGGTTAAATAGAAAAGTAATCCTTCAATGTTAATATTGTGATTTAACTTAGGTTAAAATGTTATGAATATTAGAATAAAATCAATTAAAAATATAAATGATATCCAATTGATTCAAGACTTGGGTTTCCTTGCCCAAACTTCCGTTTGATACATAAGTCATACGTGAACAAATCATCCAAGAATAATGCCATCTACTTAGATCGAAATCAAGATCTTGGCGTATATACAAGATACATAAGTCTTGTACTATATAATCTTAGGAATTTATGAATCACTTAACGAATTATGAATGAAGCCTCATGGCTTGTGTGTATAGACTCATAAGTCTAACATACGTTCAAAAGTAAGTGAACCTAAGATGTATGAAATGAAATGATGAACCCTAGAAGGGTTAAGTATGAGTGTAAATACACTAAATGGCCAAGTGCATTGGCATATGATGAGATGAACAATGAAATAATGAAATCCTAGAAGGGTTAAGTAAGGGTGTGAAACACACCAAATGGCCAAGTGCATTGGCATATGATGAAATGAACATTCACGTAATAAGAGGTGAATAACTATGAAAAGCAAAGATGCTAATGATGATGAATGTGGTGACAACATGATATGAGGCTAATGTAAATGATGAGAGCAATCTCAAATGAGCCTAAGTAAATGTTACCAATACGTACTCACCTATGAGAGTGTAAGATAATGAAGAGACCAGTCTCTATGAACACTCTAATGAGAGTATTGAGCTTAACACACTCAATACGAATGATGAGATGAGAAATCATCTAATGAGCTATGATGTCCTCATACTAGAAGCAGCTTCCATGACGTATGAGATGAATGAATGGAACTTTATACTGAGCACCGATAGACTAGCTATGAGCGGTGATGCCTTCTTTCGGGAAGGGCGGAGGTTCACGTAACTCTCATGAGATGAGACTGTCCGGCTTGCCGGGTATGGGTCTCCTTATATCTCCTAGTCTTCGAACCTATACTGCCAATATAGGGATCTGGCGGGGTTAAATTCCCATGTACGCTAGCATGTTATTGGATCACTTTGGCCGGTGATTCCACCTCTTTTCGGTGTGGGGGAGACACTGGATTTCATGATGCTCACATGATCTATGTCGGTTAAAGTTAAAGTTCCAATGAATGAATGAGGCCAGCCTCAAATGGCGGATGGTGCAGGAGCGGAGGGATGGCAGTATCGTCACGCGGGTCCTGACGACGGCAGCGCGTCCGTGCGGGGATCCCGTGGGGAAGAGTCCTGTGGCAGTTTCCGAAAAGTTATTTTTAGTTAGATTAATTTAATTAAGTGTCTTAGGGGTAATTAGGGGTTTAAGAGAGACTAATTTAAGTGACTTAAGACCGCGCATATAGAATACCCGCACCCTTATTAGCCTAATGCATTCTCTCAAAACAAAACCTCTCTCCTTCTTCTCTAAACTTTTCTCTCTCTATTGGAAGACTCATTGGAGATCAACTTGGGGAGATATTGGGGGGCTGGGTTTAGCACGAAATTCACCATCAAAACGTCCTCAAAACTTAAGGTATGGGATCTAATTCACCTTTGAGATTTTTACTCAAAGGGTTTCCTTCAAAAGCTTTTCTAAAGTTGATTTCTCTTATGGGTTTCATCCAAGATTCCGATTTGATCATATGAATTGAGTTAATTATGTATCAGCTTTTGGGTTAGAATGGATGGATTATCAATGTATTGTAACTTGATTAGGGTTAATTGATGTAGTTTGATGCTAGATTGTGGTGTATGAACCTTGATCTTAACCTAAGTGTAAAATTGATAATGAACTAGGTTGAGTTTGGATAGAATTGAAATCTCATATTTGTTAAATGGTGATATAATGATTGTTTGTTGCATTGATTATGAATCTATTATGATAATGGAATGTTCTTCACATCCTATATTCTTGAATTTATTGAATCTAAGTAAAGAAGATAATACTTGGAAAAGAATCAAAATGTTAAAAACTAAAAAAAAACCGCCCTGTTTTTTGATGTAGTATTTCTTCTGTAGAAGTGTTTTCTCCTAGAATTAGTTTCCTAGTGAATATTGTTCGAGTTAGATTGATATGATGATGGCTAAAGATTGTTGATATATGGGTTGATTGTAAGGCGCGCTTTATTGATGGACTATGGAGGAGTATTGGTTAAGTCTTAATGATTCTAGCCTTTGCTTGCCAATTATGGTTGAATTGTTGTCAAGTAATAATGCTATATTAAAGTATGCCTTATTGAGGTGATGGATCAATATTATGTATGAATTTTGATATACTTTAGGTTGGTTGTGAGGTTTCTAGACGTAACTATAACCATATGGGGAAGTTTGTTTATCGATTGCCCTTTACGATGAGATTGTATGAGGGGTAACTTCACCTATTGAATTGTTAATTGAAAGGACTATTCTCATTCCAATTCACATTTGAATCTATAGTGATGATATACAAGGGATTGAACCCTTGCTATCTAAATTGAATTGAAGAAGATTTAAGTAAATTATTTAAAAGACTTCTCTAAAAAAAAAAGGGGTACTTAGGCTAGCACGAGCCGAACTTGTTTACCATTGAGAGGGTTTTGACTTCCCTTAGAGGAATTATTCACCATTTGTTCTTATAGGGTGTTGACTTCCCTTAAGAGGAATACTCCCTATGGGGACCGTACATGAAGTGTTGAACTTTCCTTGAGAAATATTCACTCATGAATTCTCATGAGGTGAGGCCCATTACCTGAATGGTATATAGAGGGAATACCTAATCTCTTAGTTCTTGAACTATGTTGGCGGCACCATAGGATACTGTAGTGGATGCACCTAAGATAGCTATGGTTTACATTAGGTTCTACTTGGCCGGTAGAGGCACCTTTTCATCGGTGTAAGGTTTACATAAGCAGCCCGGATTCCACATATCGATTATTGTGGTGCTAATGTCGGTTAAGGCAAATGTTCCCTAAACTTAAAATGAATGAATAAGATATAGACTAATCAAAAACGAATTGAGGAGGTGCTTGGTGCTATAGGGCTTTAGGATAGGGGTATGGGACTCTAAACCTACGCCTTGCACTAGTTTGCTTGATAGGAACTTTGAGAGGTCAATATTATGCATGGTAAGAGCTGATGTTATGATATAAATGGTTTGTTATGTTGAATAACAATGCTTATGAATATAATGTTTGTTGTCTTTGCTTGAAGAAGGATGTATTATGATATGAAGAGTATGTTGGTAAGCGCAGGTTGCTAATTGTAGTCTTGGATAGGTTACCTTGATTGAGTAGGGAGACATGGTAATTTTACTTGATGCATTGCACTTGTGACTTAATTGAAGGTTATCATTAGTATGCTTGTTTTGTTATGGTTTATTTGGCACATATAGGGTCTATATGTTTTTCAATAAATGCCCTTTTTAATATATTTGAATTGGTAATTGGTATATGAGATTGCATTACTTTAGTACATGTGGAGTACTAATCCCTTTTTCTTTCCCTTTTCCGCAAACATTTTAGGTTCGGTCCGTTGAGCTTGATCCATAATTGCTAGAAGGAAGACTTGGGTATTTTGGCCACCATAGTGGTAGGTCCTCATTCTATCGAGGACATGGCCGATATATCTCTTCATATGATGTGTAGTTAGTATGATTCTATGTTGACTTCCTTTATTCTCTTGAGACTATGTAGGTAGAAAAGCATATATGGCGGCTTCTTTCATTGATTGTGGGATATGCCAAGTTATTGTATCGATAGATGGTTTATGAGAATGAGACGATTTATGAACTATTATTTTCTAAATATATTAAGTGTAATGAAATAAAAGTAGGAAGACTAACAAGTAATTTCATATATGAACTAGTCTATGTATCTTGATATATTATAGATGATGTGTATGTAGAGGTCTATGTAAACTCCGAGTAGTTAGTAAGTTTTAATTCTTTTGTTTTTAGATCGATGATGCTATTACGAGTAGAGGCTTGTTTCTTAGTCCCTCCGAGAGACAGACGACGCCGGTTACGTCTCGGGGATAAACGCCGGATGTGACACCCAGGGAGGTGTGGAGATGATGTTGTATCTATTGGGGGGTACGGCAGCTTGACACTAGATGTAACCAACCTAAAAATGATAGGATCAAGACTTTAGTTTTTTTCAGAATGCTTGCGAATTAGACGAACCGGTCCACATCGTATTGATACGCGTAGCAGCCATCAGACCTTCTACAACCAAGCCCTAACTTGGGGAGTTAAATTGAGCCTTGGAAAGGTTTGGAACGCAACCTGGTGAGGTGGAAAACGAAGGTATTTAGAGGTTTTTAACCGGTACTCAAAAGAAGAAATTTTAAGTTTTTGAGGGTCAAGGGTAAAATGGTCTTTTTCCAGGCCAAGGGTAATTTTGAAATTACCGCTGGAATTAATTATTTAATTAATAAAGTTAAGGATTAAGTAAGGAATTCGGGTGGGGAAACGCCGAAGTGACGGCCATTTTCGCAAATGGGGGTCACTCGGGTTCGAGCCCCATCGTGAAGCAAGGATTTAACTTGCTTTTATTTTAATTTGGTAAATTAATTTTAATAATAATAAATATTAAAGATTGATTTAGTGGAAAAGAAAAATCAAGAATTCTTTAATTATTAATTATTTAATTTTAAGTATGACTAAGTCTACCAACAAGTTCCTAGGTTCTAAGAGACCACTATCTCCCATCTCCCAACTCGTCTCTCAAGATTCTCTCTCATTTTTTTTGCAAGTACACTCACGTTTCTCTCTGGCCAGAAGGGTGAAGTTCTCTAAATGGAGGTGCCACGGTTCATCATAGCTCCGAGTCATCATTGGTGGTTGAGGTGAAGTCCAAACAACATCTTGATCTACTCTTGATGGAGTTAAAGGAATCGGTTCTTGGCAAGATGAACGAATTATTTTCCTTAGGGGAAGATAATGTGTTGAGGTACCAAGGGAGATTATGTGTTCCCGATGTTGATGGATTGAGAAATCGGATCCTTGATGAAGCTCATGGATCCCATTATTCCATCCATCCCGGTTCTACAAAGATGTATCATGACCTTCGAGAAATATATTGGTGGGAAGGTTTGAAGAAGAATATAGCGGAATTTGTTGCTAAATGTCCGAATTGTCAACAAGTGAAGGCGGAACATCAAAAACCGGGTGGCTTACTACAAGAAATTCAAATTCCTACTTGGAAGTGGGAAGACATTAATATGGATTTCGTAGTAGGGTTGCCTCGGACTCAAAAGTCATTTGATTCTATATGGGTGATTGTTGATAGATTAACTAAGTCCGCTCACTTTATTCCCGTCAAATCTACGTATTCGGCGGAAGATTATGCGAAAATCTTCATAGATGAGATTGTGTGTCGTCATGGTATCCCGTTATCCATCATTTCGGATCGAGGTGCACAATTCACATCTAGGTTTTGGAAGTCGTTTCAAAAGGGTTTGGGTACTAAAGTAAAATTAAGTACCGCCTTCCATCCTCAAACGGATGGTCAAGCGGAACGCACGATTCAAACTCTTGAAGATATGCTTAGAGCTTGCATCATTGATTTTAAAGGGAGTTGGGATAAGCATTTGCCGTTGGTGGAGTTCGCATATAATAATAGTTTTCATTCGTCCATCTCCATGGCTCCCTATGAAGCCTTGTATGGTAGGAGGTGTAGGTCTCCTATAGGATGGTTTGAAGTAGGTGAGTCATCGATATTTGGTCCCGACTTGATTTATAAGACATTGGAGAATGTACATATCATAAGAAATAGGTTACAAACAGCCTATAGTCGACAAAAGTCCTATGCCGATAATAGAAGAAGGGACTTGGAGTTTGAAGAGGGTGATAAAGTGTATTTGAAAATTTCACCTATGAAGGGAGTAGTAAGATTTGGCAAGAAAGGGAAGTTGAGCCCTCGATATGTAGGCCCTTATGAGATTTTGGAAAGGGTTGGTAAAGTTGCCTATCGTTTAAAATTACCTGATGAACTAACCTTGGTTCATCCGGTTTTCCATGTCTCTATGTTGAAGAACTGTGTCGGAGATCCCGGGTCAATTCTTCCTCTTGAAGGCCTTGGAGTCAAGGATAACCTCTCTTATGAGGAGGTTCCGGTTCAAATCCTTGATAGGCAAGTGAAAAGGTTGAGAAACAAAGAGGTGGTCTCCGTAAAGGTATTATGGAGAAACCACCTAGTTGAGGGTGCAACATGGGAGGCTGAGGCCGATGAAAACCCGTTACCTCATCTTTTTGATGTTTAAGGTTAGTATCTCTCTCTAATGATATAAATACGTTAAATATTGTGAATCTCTGATGGTTTTTGTGAAACTTTGCAAAACTCCTAGTTTTGGAGTTTCAAAAATGGAGTCACTTTAAGGTGACCTTAGATAAATTGGAAGTTATCTTGCTTCTTGCATAATTGAGTCAAGTTTTGTGATTTAGGTATGGTTAATCCTTGCTGATATTGTATTGAGCATATTGATAAAATGAACTTTGTACAATTGATTTGTGTGATAAATAATTGAGCTCATGCCTATATGAAAAGGAGAAAAACATCATGAGGAAATGTTGAGATCATGTATGGTAAATTGATGTTAGTAGTATTTTTATGAAATAATATAGTTCATGCTAACTAAATATTGTGAATTGGTTGAGCTGCTAGTCTTGAGTCTACTCCCACATTTTAAGAGTGTTTGGTGTCATTCGGGGACGAATGTTCCTAAGGGGGGGATAATGTAACATTTTGAAATACCGAGGTCATGTGATAAGACTTAAATGGTCTCCTTAGGATCTAAACCAGTGTTCCTAGCCAATTAGACCTATTTAGAGTCTTTGAAGTGGTGTTGGAAACCGAAACTCTTAGACGTCCGGTGAATTTGGTTCCTAAGAGGGCTAGAGAGTCCTTTTGATTTAACCAAGTTAAAGAGTCGGATTTTGGTAAACGGTTGTAACCATATGTAAAATATTGTGTGGGATGGTTTCATGATGGAAAAGCAGTACGACTCCTCGAGGACCAAACAAGGACCCTCGAGGAGGACCCTTGAAATAGCAGGGCACGACGGACCCCATGACGGGGCGTCACAGGCGCGACGGGGCGTCGAGGCCTCCGTCGTGCCAGCCTTAACTCCTGGGGAAAAACCTCCGCCTGCACAAGTCTCTGACCAACGTGACGGATGTGCAGGACGGAGGGATGGCAGTTCGTCCCGCCCACAACGGACCGTCGTGCCATCTTGGTGTCTGGGAAGAAACCTCCGCCTGCACAAGTCTCTGACCAACGTGACGGATGTGCAGGACGGAGGGATCAGTCGTCACGCCCACGACGGACCGTCGTCGGGGATCCGTCGTGGAGAGTCTGTGGCAGTTTCGGAAAAGTTAGTTTTTAGTTAGTTAATTAATTAAGTGTCTTAGGGGTAATTAGGGGTTTAAGAGAGACTAATTAAGTGACTTAAGACCCCACTATAAATACCCAACCCTCATTAGCCTAATCATTCTCTCAAAAACAAAACTCTCTTCCTTCTCTCTACTTTCTCTCTCTATTGGAAGACTCCATTGGAGATCAACTTGGGGAGATCATTGGGGGCTGGTTTAGCACGAAATTCACCATCAAACCGTCATCAAACCTTAAGGTATGGGATCTAATTCACCTTTGAGATTCTTTCCTCAAAGGGTTCCTTCAAAGCTTTTCTAAAAAGTTGATTTTCTTATGGGTTTCATCCAAATCCGAATTTGATCATATGAATTGAGTTAATTATGTATTCTTTGGGTTAGAATGGATGGATTATCATGTATTGTAACTTGATTAGGGTTAATTGATGTAGTTTGATCTAGATTGTGGGTGATGACCCTTGATCCTTAACCCTAAGTGTAAAATTGATATGAACTAGGTTGAGTTTGATAGAATTGATCTCATATTTTGTTAAATGGTCTTTAATGATTGTTGTTGCATTGATTATGAATCTATTATGATAAATCGAAGTTCTTCACACCTATATTCTTGAATATTGAATCTAAGTCAAGAAGATATACTTGAGATCATGTTACTAAACTTTGATGTAGTATTTCTTCATGGTAGAGTGTTTCTCCTAGATTAGTTTCTATGAATTATTGTTCGATTAGATTGATATGATGATCTAAGATTGTTGATCTATGGGTTGATGGTAAGGCCCTTTATTGATGGACTATGGAGGAGTATTGGTAAGTCTTAATGATTCTAGCCTTTGCTTCCAATTATGGTTAATTGTTGTCAAGTAATAATGCTATATTGAAGTATGCCTTGATTGAGGTGATGGATCAATATGATGTATGAATTGATATACTTAGGTTGGTTGTGAGGTTGCTAGACGTAACATAACATAGGGAAGTTGTTACGATATGCCCTATTACGATGAGATGTATGAGGGGTAACTTCACCTATTAGAATTGTTAATGAAAGGACTAATTCTCATTACAATTCACATTTGATCTATAATGATGATATACAAGGGATTGACCCTTCTATCTAATTGAATTGAAGAAGATTTAATAAATATTAAAGACTTCTCTAAAAAAAGGGGCTTAGCTTAGCACCGAGCGAACTTGACATTGAGAGGTGTTGACTTCCCTTAGAGGAATATTCACCATTTGTTCCTTATACGGTGTTGACTTCCCTTAGAGGAATACTCACGTATGGACCTACATGAAGTGTTGACTTTCCTTGAGAAATATTCACTCATGAATTCTCATGAGGTGAGGCCCCATTACCGAATGGTATATAGAGGGAATACCTATCTCTTAGTTCTTGAACTATGTTGCCACCATAGGATACTAGCTAGTGGATCCACCTAAGATAGCTATGTTTACATTAGGTTCTACCTTGGCCGGTAGACCACCTTCCATCGGTGTAAGGTTTCATAACACCGGATTCCACATTCGATTATGTGGTCTATGTCGGTTAAGGCAAATGTTCCCTAAACTTAAATGAATGAATAAGATATAGACTAATCAAAACGAATTGAGAGGTTGGCTATAGCTTAGGTAGGGGTATGGGACTCTACCTACGCCTTGCACTAGTTTGCCTTGATAGGAACTTTGAGAGGTCAATATTATGCATGTAAAGCGATGTTATGATATAAATGGTTTGTATGTTGAATAACATGCTTATGAATATAATGTTGTTGTCTTTGCTTGAAGAAGGATGTATTATGATATGAAGAGTATGTTGGTAAGCAGGTTGCTAATTGTAGTCTTGATAGGTTACTTGATTGAGTAGGAGACATGGTAATTTTACTTGATCATTGCACTTGTGACTTATTGAAGGTTATCATTAGTATGCTTTGTTTTGTTATGGTTTATTTGCACATATAGTCTATTATGTTTTTCATAAATGTCCCTTTTTAATATATTTGATTGGTAATTGTATATGAGATTGCATACTTAGTACATGTGGAGTACTAATCCCTTTTCTTTCCCTTTTCCCAAACATTTTAGGTTCGGGTCGTTGAGCTTGATCCAAATTGCTAGGAAGGAAGACTTGGGTATTTTGCCATCCAAGTGGTAGGTCCTCATTCTCTCGAGGACATGGCCGATATATCTCTTATATGATGTGTAGTTAGTATGATTCTATGTTGACTCCTTTATTCTCTTGAGACTATGTAGTAGAAAGCCTATATGCGGCTTCTTTCATTTGATGTAGGGATATGCCCAAAGACTTATTGTAATCGATAGATGGTTTATGAGATGAGACGATTTTATGACTATTATTTTCTAAATATATAAGTGTATGAAATAAAAGTAGAAGACTAAGTAATCTTCATATATGAACTAGTCTATGTATACTTGATATATATATAATGATGTGTATGTAGAGGTCTATGTAAACCTCCGAGTAGTTTAGATAAAAGTTTTTAATTCTTTCTGAATTTTAGATCGATGAATGCTATTACGAAGCTAAGAGGCTTGTCTTAGTCCTCCGAGAGGACGACGACGCCGGTTACGTCTCGGGGGTAAACCCGGATGTGACACCACCGGAGGTGTTGGAGATGATGTTGTATCTATTGGGGAGGAGGCAGCTATGACACTAGATGTAACAACCCTAAAAATGAATAGGATCAAGACTTAGTTTTTTCAAGAATGCTTGCGATTAGACCAAGGTCCACACGTATTGATACGCGTAGAACCAGACCTCAGAACCCTTACTACAACCAAGCCAACTAACTTGGGGAGTTAATTGAGCTTGGAAAGGTTGGAACCAACCATGTGAGGCTCACGAAAACGAAGGTTTAATCGAAAGAGTTTTTACCGGACTCAAAAGAAGAAATTTTAAGTTTTGAGGGTCCAAGGGTAAAATGGTCTTTTCCAGGCCAAGGGTAATATTGAAATTACCCTGAGAAATTAATTATTTAATTAATAAAGTTAATTAAGTAAAGGAATTCGGGTGGGGAAACCCGAAGTGACCCATTTTCGCAAATGGGGGTCACTCGGGTTCGAGCCCCACTAGAAGCAAGGATTTAACTTGCTTTTATTTAATTTGGTAAATTAATTTTAATAAATAATAAATATTAGCTGATTTAGGAAAAAGAAAAATCAGATTCTATTAATTATTAATTATTAATTTAAGTTGACTAAGTCCTACCAACAAGTCCTAGTTCTAAGAGACCACTATCTCCCATCTCCCACTCTCTCTCACGATATCTCTCTCATTTTTTCAAGTACACTCACGTTTCTCTCTGCCAAAGGAAGGTGAAGAACTGAAAATTTATCAAGAGTTCTTCACACTTGAAGAACTCACACGAAATTTTTAAGAAAAACAAGTAAACAAAACGATAAAGCAAAGAGAGGTGGTTGTCGAGTAGTGTGGACGATTGAGAAAGCTTGGACTGATTTGTGGAGAGGATTTTTGGGCAGCAAATTCGTGTTTGAACAAGGAAATTAAGGTATGGGTCTTCTTACTCTTGGTCCCTTTCCCAAGAGACCCTTAGGATTCAGAATATTCAATCCGAAAACTAGGGTTGTTCCCCGTTGCATGTCCCTGTCATTAGCTCCCATCAAATCATAGGTTGGTATGTTTGCTGGTAGAAATTAGGTGTTGCAATGTGTTTTCGTGATGAATATGTTCATGAACATGTATTTGGAATCATATGAATGACAAGCCTTGTTGCCGAAAATATGTGTGTGTATGTGAAAAAGTTTACTGTAAACTTACTGTAAATGAGCTTTGATTTATAGCTTCAAGTTTGATATGGTTTTTGTTGTCATTTTAAGTGTATAAACTTATGTAAATGATGATGTTCAATTAAGTGTAATGTGGCTGAATTAAATGATAAATTCTTGGCCAAATATGTCCATGAAAACGCACCTAAAGTACTCACTAAACACTACTCCAAATGCATGAACTTTTAACGTTAAAGAGTGGAGAAAATAGGCTGCAAAAAGGGAATCAAAATTTCCAGCTTGTGATGTTGATTTCGGACAGGTTCTGGAAATTTTGAAGGAGTTTTAAAAGTGATTAAAATAGGTGAGGTCAAGGGGAATCAAACCCAAGACCTCACATGACCTCAAGGCTGAAATTTTAAAAAAAAATGTGTTGGAGCTAAGGGGATTCGAACCCCTTAGCTGCTGCCCACGAAATGAAAAATAAAAAAAATGGGGATGGGGGGAATCGAACCCATGACTTATGGGCAGCAAATAAGAGGGAGAAATAAGAAAAATAAAAGATGTGAGGCGTGGGAATCGAACCCACGACCTCAAGGCTGGAATAAAGGAGGCGAAAATAAGTTTAAAAAAATAGGTGAGGCCGTGGGGGTTCGATCCCACGACCTCACTGTCCATGCTCTTAACTTAGAGAAAATATTTAAAATATATATATGGGGCTGTGGGGGTTCGAACCCACCACCTCACAGCCCTTAGCGAAAATTAATTAAAAGTAAGGAGGCTGTGGGGGTTCGAACCCACAACCTCCCTACTTGGGCGAAATTAAGAGTAAAATAAAAGAGGCTGTGGGGGTTTGATCCCACAACCTCTTGGTTTAAGAAAAATGGGAGAATATCATGTTAATGAAAAATGAAAATGGGGTTGTGGGGGCTCGAACCCACAACCCATCGGCCAAATTCAAGAAAAGGTTAAATAGAAAAGTAATCTTCAATGTTAATATTGTGATTTAACTTAGAGTTAAAATGTTATGAATATTAGAATAAAATCAATTAAATATAAATGATATCCAATTGATTCAAGACTTGGGTTTCCTTGCCCAAACTTCCGTTTGATACATAAGTCATACGTGAACAAATCATCCAAGAATAATGCCATCTACTTAGATCGAAATCAAGATCTTGGCATATATACAAGATACATAAGTCTTGTACTATAAAATCTGAGGAATGTATGAGTCACATAATGAACTACGAATGAAGCCTCATGGCTTGTATGTATAGGCACATAAGTCTAACATACGTTCAAAAGTAAGTGAAGCTAAGATGTATGAAATGAAATGATGAACCCTAGGAGGGTTAAGTATGAGTGTAAGATACACAAAATGGCCAAGTGCATTGGCATATGATGAGATAAGTAATGAAATAATGAAACCCTAGAAGGGTTAAGTAAGGGTGTAAAGCACACCAAATGGCCAAGTGCATTGGCATAAGACGAAATGAACTTTCACGTAATAAGAGGTGAATAACTAAGAAAAACAAAGGTGCTAATGATGATGAATGTGGTGACAACATGATATGAGGCTAATGTAAATGATGAGAGTAATCTCAAATGAGCCTAAGTAAATGTTACCAATATGTATTCACCTATGAGAGTGTAAGATAATGAAGAGACCAGTCTCTATGAACACTCTAATGAGAGTATTGAGCTTAACACACTTAATACGAATGATGAGATGAGAAATCATCTAATGAGCTATGATGTCCTCATACTAGAAGTCAGCTTCCATGACGTATGAGATGAATGAAATGGAACTTTATACTGAGCACCGATAGACTAGCTATGAGCGGTGATGCCTTCTTTCGGGAAGGGCGGAGGTTCACGTAACTCTCATGAGATGAGACTGTCCGGCTTGCCGGGTATGGGTCTCCTTATATCTCCTAGTCTTCGAACCTATACTGCCAATATAGGGATCTGGCGGGGTTAAATTCCCATGTACGCTAGCATGTTATTGGTTCACTTTGGCCGGTGATTCCACCTCTTTTCGATGTGGGGGATACACTGGATTTCATGATGCTCACATGATCTATGTCGGTTAAAGTTAAAGTTCCCAATGAATGAATGAGGCCAGCCTCAAATGATGAACATAATGAAATGAATGAATACCAAAGGTGTTAGGATAGGATAATCAAAAGGTGAGTTAGATTCAAGTAATGACATTAGGTCATTCTTGGTCATTGCACAACGAACCTAATGAAAGTCTTAAACTACATCCTAGGTATAACCGGTGGTTACACTGGACTATGAACGAAATGAAATGAAGTACGTATGAATGAATGAAGCAGACTCTGTGTTTGCTAACGAAGACTCCCTAGTTGAGGTCCCATATGTTGAGCCCTCATTTCTGGGATGTCTTAATGTCAAGTCCATGATTCCAAGGTCTCATGGCATATGAATGAATGATATGAACGAAGTTATGTGCTACATGCAAAATGTACTGTATGCTATATGATGTGTGCTATGTGTAAATGTTATGTGCTGTGTGCAAATGTGAAAAGTATGATGATGTATGTTATTCTCATGGCATAATTTCCTATTCCAAATCTGGAAAGCTCACTGACTTTCCTAATCAAATTTGGAAAGATCATTTACTTTCCTAATCCAAATTAGGAAACTTTCCAAATCTCAATTTGGCAAGTCCACTGACTTGACTTCCAAAAATCATGTTGTTAGGAAAGAGCTATTCTTTCTCATGCATGTCCTTGGTGTGTGCTTGCATATACCCATACTTAGTACAAGTGTGTACTAACCCTATACAAACTCTACTATTTTAGGTGCAGGCACAGGTGGACGGTAGAGCTACAGGATCATCGCTGCAGTTATCCGGACGTCCAGCATTCATCCGGTTTTGGTAGGTCCTCATGCTTTCAAGGATGCTACTGTTTATGTTCTAGCTTAGTTTAGGAGTTGAGCTAGTGGAGCATGTTCCACTAGCGTTTCTTTCTTATTTTATTCAGACTATGTATTGGTGCCATTTTGGCAATTATACAATTATGTTTATTGAACTATTCCTTTCATTTGATTATCTCTTAATGATTAGATGGTTGATGTTGAAAAATTATGAATGTATTAGAAATGTTTAGTAAGCAATGTTTAGAAACAAAAAGTTTCAAATTTTCCGCTAAAAATTAACCTATGTAAAGTAAGAATGACGTAAGTAGGCTTGTCTGCGACCTCTGAGAGGTCAACGACGCCGGTCTCGTCTGGGGTCTACATCCCGATCGTGACAAAGTTGGTATCAGAGCACTAGGTTAAAATACAAAAATAATAAGTTCACATCAACCACATTGAGTAGTTTCTAAGTCATGGTAGTGAAGTGCACCACTATCCTGGATTAGAGACTGCATGATGCGTAGGAAAATTTCCCTTCTTCTGATCTTATCGTGCTTTTCTGAATGTCTAAATTCTTGGTGTTACGAGCGTGTCTAACATCAATCCTTTTTGTTTTTCCAGAGAATGAACACTAGGAGAGGATTTGGTCAGAGGAGAGGAGGAGCAGCTGCTAGGGGTAATCAGGATCTACCCCAGGCTCCAGCTGAAGGAGTGGCCATGCCAGTTAACCCAGCTGGGTTGACTGATGCTGAGGTGCGGGCATCTTTGGCCCAAATGGCACAGGCCATTACTATGCAGGCCTAGGCTATGACTGCCCAGGTCAACAGACAGGATGTTCAGAGGGAGAACCCACCAGTTCGTAGCATGGCTGACAGGCTGAGGGATTTCACGAGGATGAATCCTCCCATTTTCACAGGGTTAAGACATCGGAGGATCCTCAAGAGTTTGTAGATGAGGTGCATAAGATCCTGGTGGCTATGGGGGCCACTGATATTGAGAAGGCTGAGCTGGCTTCCTACCAACTCAAGGATGTTGCGCAGACTTGGTACAAGATGTGGCAAGATAGCCGTGTCTTAGGTGGAGTACCAGTCACATGGGATCTGTTCAAGACAGCATTTCTAGAGAGATTCTTTTCCAGGGAGATGAGGGAGGCCAAGGTTGAGGAATTCATCAACCTCAAACAAGGCTCCATGACAGTCAGGGAGTATTCCCTGAAGTTTGTTAAGCTGTCAAGGTATGTTGTTTTTTTCTAAGTATTTAATAGCAAGAATGAGGATAATACTGAAACTTGTTGAAATCACCCAGGTATGCTACTTCCCTGGTTTCTAACAGCAGGGATGAGATGAGCAGGTTCCTCATAGGAATCAATGGAGACCTGGAGGAAGAGTGTCGATCTGCTATGCTCCATGATAATATGGATCTTTCCAGGTTGATGGTGCATGTCCAGCAGGTAGAGGACAGCCGCAGAAAGAGAGGTGTTCGTGATGCTAGGAGGCCTAGGCCTCAAGATCAGGCAGGACCCAGTCATGGAGGCCACAGGAACAACTTTGGCGTCCGTGAGCAGCCCAGGTTTAAGAAGGGGCTCTCCCACCAAGGGGAGTCAAGTTCATCCAAGAGTCGCTATGATAGGGATTCTGAGTCCAGAGTTAAGAGAAACAATGGAGTAGATACACCTCAGTAGAGGCCACCTTGCAGGAAGTGTGGCAAACTGCATGGAGGAGAGTGTATGATGGGCTCTAATGCTTGTTACAGCTGTGGAAAACCGGGCCACATGGTGAAAGATTGTCCGAATAGGAGAAGTCAAGAACAAGGGAAGGAGAGAGTTCAGACTAATGGCCCGAATGAAGAGGCTCCAAAGAGGCAACGATTCTTTGCACTCAAGTCCAGGGGTGCAGGGGAAGGCACTTCTGATGAAGCCTCGGGTGCGTAGCCTTAATTAGCCTTTCATATATTTGACTGTATATGGTGTTTATGCCCTAGTATGAGGTTAATAGGTTTGAAGTCATCATATTGGTTGCTGATCTATATGATTTTTATGTTGACTTTGTGTTGTATTCTTTGATGAGACTAGTTTAGGGAAGAATTCTTTAGTCTATTAATGTAAAGATACTAGTAGGTTTCAAGGATGTGTACCATCATGTTAATATGTGAATAAGATATTCACCAGTGGAAGTATTGAAGTAC
This sequence comes from Solanum lycopersicoides, assembly GCA_022817965.1. NCBI lineage: Eukaryota > Viridiplantae > Streptophyta > Magnoliopsida > Solanales > Solanaceae > Solanum > Solanum lycopersicoides. The sequence goes on along the minus strand of CM040629.1, from coordinate 46,076,600 downwards.
CTATGTATGCGTAGGTTCTATAGATGACATACTTATTGTTAGTAAAGAGTAGTGTCATTCGGGGACGAATGTTCCTAAGGGGGGGATAATGTAACAACCCTAAAAATGAATAGGATCAAGACTTAGTTTTTTCAAGAATGCTTGCGATTAGACCAAGGTCCACACGTATTGATACGCGTAGAACCAGACCTCAGAACCCTTACTACAACCAAGCCAACTAACTTGGGGAGTTAATTGAGCTTGGAAAGGTTGGAACCAACCATGTGAGGCTCACGAAAATGAAGGTTTAATCGAAAGAGTTTTCACCGGACTCAAAAGAAGAAATTTTAAGTTTTGAGGGTCCAAGGGTAAAATGGTCTTTTCCAGGCCAAGGGTAATATTGAAATTACCCTGAGAAATTAATTATTTAATTAATTAAGTTAATTAAGTAAAGGAATTCGGGTGGGGCAACCCGAAGTGACCCATTTTCGCAAATGGGGGTCACTCGGGTTCGAGCCCCACTAGAAGCAAGGATTTAACTTGCTTTTATTTAATTTGGTAAATTAATTTTAATAAATAATAAATATTAGCTGATTTAGGAAAAAGAAAAATCAGATTTTATTAATTATTAATTATTAATTTAAGTTGACTAAGTCCTACCAACAAGTCCTAGTTCTAAGAGACCACTATCTCCCATCTCCCACTCTCTCTCACGATATCTCTCTCATTTTTTCAAGTACACTCACGTTTCTCTCTGCCAAAGGAAGGTGAAGAACTGAAAATTTATCAAGAGTTCTTCACACTTGAAGAACTCACACGAAATTTTTAAGAAAAACAAGTAAACAAAACGATAAAGCAAAGAGAGGTGGTTGTCGAGTAGTGTGTACGATTGAGAAAGCTTGGACTGATTTGTGGAGAGGATTTTTGGGCAGCAAATTCGTGTTTGAACAAGGAAATTAAGGTATGGGTCTTCTTACTCTTGGTCCCTTTCCCAAGAGACCCTTAGGATTCAGAATATTCAATCCGAAAACTAGGGTTGTTCCCCGTTGCATGTCCCTGTCATTAGCTCCCATCAAATCATAGGTTGGTATGTTTGCTGGTAGAAATTAGGTGTTGCAATGTGTTTTCGTGATGAATATGTTCATGAACATGTATTTGGAATCATATGAATGACAAGCCTTGTTGCCGAAAATATGTGTGTGTATGTGAAAAAGTTTACTGTAAACTTACTGTAAATGAGCTTTGATTTATAGCTTCAAGTTTGATATGGTTTTTGTTGTCATTTTAAGTGTATAAACTTATGTAAATGATGATGTTCAATTAAGTGTAATGTGGCTGAATTAAATGATAAATTCTTGGCCAAATATGTCCATGAAAACGCACCTAAAGTACTCACTAAACACTACTCCAAATGCATGAACTTTTAACGTTAAAGAGTGGAGAAAATAGGCTGCAAAAAGGGAATCAAAATTTCCAGCTTGTGATGTTGATTTCGGACAGGTTCTGGAAATTTTGAAGGAGTTTTAAAAGTGATTAAAATAGGTGAGGTCAAGGGGAATCAAACCCAAGACCTCACATGACCTCAAGGCTGAAATTTTTTTTAAAAAAATGTGTTGGAGCTAAGGGGATTCGAACCCCTTAGCTGCTGCCCACGAAATGAAAAATAAAAAAAATGGGGATGGGGGGAATCGAACCCATGACTTATGGGCAGCAAAGAAGAGGGAGAAATAAGAAAAATAAAAGATGTGAGGCGTGGGAATCGAACCCACGACCTCAAGGCTGGAATAAAGGAGGCGAAAATAAGTTTAAAAAAAATAGGTGAGGCCGTGGGGGTTCGATCCCACGACCTCACTGTCCATGCTCTTAACTTAGAGAAAATATTTAAAATATATATATGGGGCTGTGGGGGTTCGAACCCACCACCTCACAGCCCTTAGCGAAAATTAATTAAAAGTAAGGAGGCTGTGGGGGTTCGAACCCACAACCTCCCTACTTGGGCGAAATTAAGAGTAAAATAAAAGAGGCTGTGGGGGTTTGATCCCACAACCTCTTGGTTTAAGAAAAATGGGAGAATATCATGTTAATGAAAAATGAAAATGGGGTTGTGGGGGCTCGAACCCACAACCCATCGGCCAAATTCAAGAAAAGGTTAAATAGAAAAGTAATTCTTCAATGTTAATATTGTGATTTAACTTAGAGTTAAAATGTTATGAATATTAGAATAAAATCAATTGGAAATATAAATGATATCCAATTGATTCAAGACTTGGGTTTCCTTGCCCAAACTTCCGTTTGATACATAAGTCATACGTGAACAAATCATCCAAGAATAATGCCATCTACTTAGATCGAAATCAAGATCTTGGCATATATACAAGATACATAAGTCTTGTACTATAAAATCTGAGGAATGTATGAGTCACATAATGAACTACGAATGAAGCCTCATGGCTTGTATGTATAGGCACATAAGTCTAACATACGTTCAAAAGTAAGTGAACCTAAGATGTATGAAATGAAATGATGAACCCTAGAGGGTTAAGTATGAGTGTAAGATACACAAAATGGCCAAGTGCATTGGCATATGATGAGATAAGTAATGAAATAATGAAACCCTAGAAGGGTTAAGTAAGGGTGTAAAGCACACCAAATGGCCAAGTGCATTGGCATAAGACGAAATGAACTTTCACGTAATAAGAGGTGAATAACTAAGAAAACAAAGGTGCTAATGATGATGAATGTGGTGACAACATGATATGAGGCTAATGTAAATGATGAGAGTAATCTCAAATGAGCCTAAGTAAATGTTACCAATATGTATTCACCTATGAGAGTGTAAGATAATGAAGAGACCAGTCTCTATGAACACTCTAATGAGAGTATTGAGCTTAACACACTTAATACGAATGATGAGATGAGAAATCATCTAATGAGCTATGATGTCCTCATACTAGAAGTCAGCTTCCATGACGTATGAGATGAATGAAATGGAACTTTATACTGAGCACCGATAGACTAGCTATGAGCGGTGATGCCTTCTTTCGGGAAGGGCGGAGGTTCACGTAACTCTCATGAGATGAGACTGTCCGGCTTGCCGGGTATGGGTCTCCTTATATCTCCTAGTCTTCGAACCTATACTGCCAATATAGGGATCTGGCGGGGTTAAATTCCCATGTACGCTAGCATGTTATTGGATCACTTTGGCCGGTGATTCCACCTCTTTTCGATGTGGGGGAGACACTGGATTTCATGATGCTCACATGATCTATGTCGGTTAAAGTTAAAGTTCCCAATGAATGAATGAGGCCAGCCTCAAATGATGCACATAATGAAATGAATGAATACCAAAGGTGTTAGGATAGGATAATCAAAAGGTGAGTTAGATTCAAGTAATGACATTAGGTCATTCTTGGTCATTGCACAACGAACCTAATGAAAGTCTTAAACTACATCCTAGGTATAACCGGTGGTTACACTGGACTATGAACGAAATGAAGTACGTATGAATGAATGAAGCAGACTCTGTGTTTGCTAACGAAGACTCCCTAGTTGAGGTCCCATATGTTGAGCCCTCATTTCTGGGATGTATTAATGTCAAATCCATGATTCCAAGGTCACATGGCATATGAATGAATGATATGAACGAAGTTATGTGCTACATGCAAAATGTATGTATGCTATATGATGTGTGCTATGTGTAAATGTTATGTGCTGTGTGCAAATGTGAAAAGTATGATGATGTATGCTATTCTCATGGCATAATTTTCCTATTCCAAATCTGGAAAGCTCACTGACTTTCCTAATTCAAATTTGGAAAGATCATTTACTTTCCTAATCCAAATTAGGAAACTTTCCAAATCTCAATTTGGCAAGTCCACTGACTTGACTTCCAAAAATCATGTTGTTAGGAAAGAGCTATTCTTTCTCATGCATGTCCTTGGTGTGTGCTTGCATATACCCATACTTAGTACAAGTGTGTACTAACCCTATACAAACTCTACTATTTTAGGTGCAGGCACAGGTGGACGGTAGAGCTACAGGATCATCGTGCAGTTATCCGGACGTCCAGCATTCATCCGGTTTTGGTAGGTCCTCATGCTTTCAAGGATGCTACTGTTTATGTTCTAGCTTAGTTTAGGAGTTGAGCTAGTGGAGCATGTTCCACTAGCGTTTCTTTCTTATTTTATTCAGACTATGTATTGGTGCCATTTTGGCAATTATACAATTATGTTTATTGAACTATTCCTTTCATTTGATTATCTCTTAATGATTAGATGGTTGATGTTGAAAAAATTATGAATGTATTAGAAATGTTTAGTAAGCAATGTTTAGAAACAAAAAGTTTCAAATTTTCCGCTAAAAATTAACCTATGTAAAGTAAGAATGACGTAAGTAGGCTTGTCTGCGACCTCTGAGAGGTCAACGACGCCGGTCTCGTCTGGGGTCTACATCCCGATCGTGACAAAGTTGGTATCAGAGCACTAGGTTAAAATACAAAAATAATAAGTTCACATCAACCACATTGAGTAGTTTCTAAGTCATGGTAGTGAAGTGCACCACTATCCTGGATTAGAGACTGCATGATGCGTAGGAAAATTTCCCTTCTTCTGATCTTATCGTGCTTTTCTGAATGTCTAAATTCTTGGTGTTACGAGCGTGTCTAACATCAATCCTTTTTGTTTTTCCAGAGAATGAACACTAGGAGAGGATTTGGTCAGAGGAGAGGAGGAGCAGCTGCTAGGGGTAATCAGGATCTACCCCAGGCTCCAGCTGAAGGAGTGGCCATGCCAGTTAACCCAGCTGGGTTGACTGATGCTGAGGTGCGGGCATCTTTGGCCCAAATGGCACAGGCCATTACTATGCAGGCCAGGCTATGACTGCCCAGGTCAACAACAGGATGTTCAGAGGGAGAACCCACCAGTTCGTAGCATGGCTGACAGGCTGAGGGATTTCACGAGGATGAATCCTCCATTTTCACAGGGTTAAGACATCGGAGGATCCTCAAGAGTTTGTAGATGAGGTGCATAAGATCCTGGTGGCTATGGGGGCCACTGATATTGAGAAGGCTGAGCTGGCTTCCTACCAACTCAAGGATGTTGCGCAGACTTGGTACAAGATGTGGCAAGATAGCCGTGTCTTAGGTGGAGTACCAGTCACATGGGATCTGTTCAAGACAACATTTCTAGAGAGATTCTTTCCCAGGGAGATGAGGGAGGCCAAGGTTGAGGAATTCATCAACCTCAAACAAGGCTCCATGACAGTCAGGGAGTATTCCCTGAAGTTTGTTAAGCTGTCAAGGTATGTTGTTTTTTTCTAAGTATTTAATAGCAAGAATGAGGATAATACTGAACTTGTTGAAATCACCCAGGTATGCTACTTCCCTGGTTTCTAACAGCAGGGATGAGATGAGCAGGTTCCTCACAGGAATCAATGGAGACCTGGAGGAGGAGTGTCGATCTGCTATGCTCCATGATAATGTGGATCTTTCCAGGTTGATGGTGCATGTCCAGCAGGTAGAGGACAGCCGCAGAAAGAGAGGTGTTCGTGATGCTAGGAGGCCTAGGCCTCAAGATCAGGCAGGACCCAGTCATGGAGGCCACAGGAACAACTTTGGCGTCCGTGAGCAGCCCAGGTTTAAGAAGGGTCTCTCCCACCAAGGGGAGTCAAGTTCATCCAAGAGTCGCTATGATAGGGATTCTGAGTCCAGAGTTAAGAGAAACAATGGAGTAGATACACCTCAGGAGAGGCCACCTTGCAAGAAGTGTGGCAAACTGCATGGAGGAGAGTGTATGATGGGCTCTAATGCTTGTTACAGCTGTGGAAAACCGGGCCACATGGTGAAAGATTGTCCGAATAGGAGAAGTCAACAACAAGGGTAGGAGAGAGTTCAGACTAATGGCCCGAATGAAGAGGATCCAAAGAGGCAACGATTCTTCGCACTCAAGTCCAGGGGTATAGGGGAAGGCACTTCTGATGAAGCGTCGGGTGCGTAGCCTTAATTAGCCTTTCATATATTTGACTGTATATGGTGTTTATTCCCTAGTATGAGGTTAATAGGTTTGATGTCATCATATTGGTTGCTGATTTATATGATTTTTATGTTGACTTTGTGTTGTATTCTTTGATGAGACTAGTTTAGGGAAGAATTCTTTAGTCTATTAATGTAAAGCTACTAGTAGGTTTCAAGGATGTGTACCATCATGTTAATATGTGAATAAGATATTCACCAGTGGAAGTATTGAAGTACCTATGTATGCGTAGGTTCTATAGATGACATACTTATTGTTAGTAAAGAGTAATGTCATTCGGGGACGAATGTTCCTAAGGGGGGGATAATGTAACAACCCTAAAAATGAATTGGATCAAGACTTAGTTTTTTCAAGAATGCTTGCGATTAGACCAAGGTCCACACGGATTGATACGCGTAGAACCAGACCTCAGAACCCTTACTACGACCAAACCAACTAACTTGGGGAGTTAATTGAGCTTGGAAAGGTTGGAACCGACCATGTAGGGCTCTCGAATACTAAGATTTACTCGAAAGAGTCTTTACCGGACTTAAAAAGAGGAAATCTTAAGTTTTGAGAGTCTAGGGGTAAAATGGTCTTTTGCCAGGCTAAGGGTAATATCGTAATTACCATAAATACATATTTAATTATTTAATTAATAAAGTGGAGGGGCAATTTGGGGAGAGAGAGCCGAAATTGAGCTCTTGAAGTGAAGTCTTGCTCCACCCGGGTTCGAACCTAGGTGGAAGCAATGATTTGACTTGTTTTTATTTAAATTAATAAATTAATTTAGTTAATTAATAATTATTAGCTGATTTAATAAAAAGGAAAATTAAATTTTTATTATTAATTATTTATTAATTAAGATGCCTTATTTTGACTAAGTCTTGAATTAGACTCCTAAACCTAAACTAACACTCTCCTAACACGTCTATCACCTCTCCACGCTAAAAAAAAATCTATTTCTCGTTTATTCTCTGCCAAATTAAGGTTAAGAACTGAAAATACATCAAGAGTTCTTCACACTTGAAGAACGAACACGAAATTTTTAAGAAAAACAAAGTAACCAAACGATAAAGCAAAGAGAAGTGGTTGTCGAGTAGTGTGGACGATTGAGAAAGCTTGGACTGATTTGTGGAGAGAATTTTGGGCAGCAAATTCGTGTTTGAACAAGGAAATTAAGGTATGGGTCTTCTTACTCTTGGTCCCTTTCCCAAGAGACCCCTAGGACTCAGATTATTTGGCTCAAAACTAGGATTGTTTTCCCCGTTGCATGTCCCTGTCATTAGCTCCCATCAAATCATAGGTTGGTATGTTTGCTGGTAGAAATTAGGTGTTGCAATGTGTTTTCGTGATGAATATGTTCATGAACATGTATTTGGAATCATATGAATGACAAGCCTTGTTGCCGAAAATATGTGTGTGTATGTGAAAAAGTTACTGTAAACTTACTGTAAATGAGCTTTAAATTATAGCTTCAAGTTTGATATGGTTTTTGTTGTCATTTTAAGTGTATAAACTTATGTAAATGATGATGTTCAATTAAGTGTAATGTGGCTGAATTAAATGATAAATTCTTGGCCAAATATGTCCCTGAAAACGCACCTAAAGTATTCACTAAACACTACTCCAAATGCATGAATTTTCAACGTTAAAAAGTGGAGAAAAATAGGCTGCAAAATGGTAATCAAAATTTCCAGATTTTGATGTTAAATTCGGCAGTTTCTGGAGACTTTGAATGGTTTTAAAAGGGATTAAAATAGGTGAGGTCAAGGGGAATCGAACCCAAGACCTCACATGACCTCAAGGCTGAAATTTAAAAAAAAAATGTGTTGGGGCTAAGGGGATTCGAACCCCTTAGCTGCTGCCCACGAAATGAATAAAAATAAATGGGGATGGGGGGAATCGAACACATGACTTATGGGGAGCAAGGAAGAGGGTGAAATAAGAAAATAAAAGATGTGAGGCGTGGGAATTGAACCCACGACCTCAAGGCTGGAACAAAGGAGGCGAAAACAAGTTTAAAAAAAAATAGGTGAGGCCGTGGGGGTTCGATCCCACGACCTCACTGTCCATGCTCTAAACTTGGAGAAAAATATTAAAAATATATATCCTCACAGCCCCTTAGCGAAAATTAATTAAAAGTAAGGAGGCTGTGGGGGTTCGAACCCACAACCTCCCTACTTGGGCGAAATTAAGAGTAAAATAAAAGAGGCTGTGGGGGTTTGATCCCACAACCTCTTGGTTTAAGAAAAATGGGAGAATATCATGTTAATGAAAAATGAAAATGGGGTTGTGGAGGCTCGAACCCACAACCCATCGGCCAAATTCAATAAAAGGTTTAAATAGAAAAGTAATCCTTCAATGTTAATATTGTGATTTAACTTAGGGTTAAAATGTTATGAATATTAGAATAAAATCAATTAAAAATATAAATTATATCCAATTGATTCAAGAATTGGGTTTCCTTGCCCAAACTTCCGTTTGATACATAAGTCATACGTGAATAAATCATCCAAGAATAATGCCATCTACTTAGATCGAAATCAAGATCTTGGCGTATATACAAGATACATAAGTCTTGTACTATATAATCTTAGGAATGTATGAATCACTTAACGAATTATGAATGAATCCTCATGGCTTGTGTGTATAGACTCATAAGTCTAACATACGTTCAAAAGTAAGTGAACCTAAGATGTATGAAATGAAATGATGTACCCAAGAAGGGTTAATTATGAGTGTAAATACACTAAATGGCCAAGTGCATTGGCATATGATGAGATGAACAATGAAATAATGAAATCCTAGAAGAGTTAAGTAAGGGTGTGAAACACACCAAATGGCCAAGTGCATTGGCATATGATGAAATGAATATTCACGTAATAAGAGGTGAATAACTATGAAAAGCAAAGATGCTAATGATGATGAATGTGGTGACAACATGATATGAGGCTAATGTAAATGATGAGAGCAATCTCAAATGAGCCTAAGTAAATGTTACCAATATGTATTCACCTATGAGAGTGTAAGATAATGAAGAGACCAGTCTCTTTGAACACTCTAATGAGAGTATTGAGCTTAAGACACTTAATACGAACGATGAGACGAGAAATCATCTAATGAGCTATGATGTCCTCATACTAGAAGCCAACTTCCATGACGTATGAGATGAATGAAATGGAACTTTATACTGAGCACCGATAGACTAGCTATGAGCGGTGATGCCTTCTTTCGGGAAGGGCGGAGGTTCACGTAACTCTCATTAGATGAGAATGTCCGGCTTGCCGGGTATGGGTCTCCTTATATCTCCTAGTCTTCGAACCTATACTGCCAATATAGGGATCTGGCGGGGTTTAATTCCCATGTACGCTAGCATGTTATTGGATCACTTTGGCCGGTGATTCCACCTCTTTTCGGTGTGGGGGAGACACTGGATTTCATGATGCTCACATGATCTATGTCGGTTAAAGTTAAAGTTCCCAGTGAATGAATGAGGCCAGCCTCAAGTGATGCACATAATGAAATGAATGAATACCAAAGGTGTTAGGCTAGGATAATCAAAAGGTGAGTTAGATTCAAGTAATGACATTAGGTCATTCTTGGTCATTGCACAACGAACCTAATGAAAGTCTTAAACTACATCCTAGGTATAGTCGGTGGTTACACTGGACTATGAACGAAATGAAATGAAGTACGTATGAATGAATGAAGCAGACTCTGTGTTTGCTAATGAAGACTCCCTAGTTGAGGTCCCATATATTGAGCCCTCATTTATGGGATGTCTTAATGTCAAGTCCATGATTCCATGGTCTCATGGCATATGAATGAATGATATGAACGAAGTTATGTGCTACATGCAAAATGTACTGTATGCTATATGATATGAGCTATGTGTAAATGTTATGAGCTGTGTGAAAATGTGAAAAGTATGATGATGTATGTTATTCTCATGGCATAACTTTCCTATTCCAAATCTGGAAAGCTCACTGACTTTCCTAATCCAAATTTGGAAAGATCATTTACTTTCCTAATCCAAATTAGGAAACTTTCCAAATCTCAATTTGGCAAGTCCACTAACTTGACTTCCAAAAATCATGTTGTTAGGAAAGATCTATTCTTTCTCATGCATGTCCTTGGTGTGTACTTGCATATACCCATACTTAGTACAAGTGTGTACTAACCCTATACAAACTCTACTATTTTAGGTGCAGGCACAGGTGGACGGTAGATCTACAGGATCATCGCTGCAGTTATCCGGACGTCCAGTATTCATCCGGTTTTGGTAGGTCCTCATGCTTTCGAGGATGCTACTGCTTTATGTTCTAGCTTAGTTTAGTAGTTGAGCTAGTGGAGCATGTTCAATTAGCGTTTCTTTCTTATTTTATTCAGACTATGTATTGGTGCCATTTTGGCAATTATACAATTATGTTTATTTAACTATTCCTTTCATTTGATTATCTTTTAATGATTAGATGGTTGATGTTGAACAAATTACGAACGTATTAGAAATGTTTAGTAAGAAATGTTTAGAAACAAAAAGTTTCAAATTTTCCGCTAAAAATTAACCTATGTAAAGTAAGAATGACGTAAGTAGGCTTGTCTGCGACCTCTGAGAGGTCAACGACGCCGCTCGTCTGGGGTCTAGATTCCAGTCGTGACAAAGTTGGTATCAGAGCACTAGGTTGAATTCCGAGAATAATGAGTTCACATCAAGCACATTGAGTAGTTTCTAAGTCATGGTAGTGAAGTGCACCACTATCCTGGATTAGAGACTGAATGATGCGTAGGAAAGTTTCCCTTCTTCTGATCTTATCGTGCTTTTCTGAATGTCTGAATTCTTGGTGTTATGAGCGTGTCTAACATCAAACCTTTTTCTTTTCCAGAAAATGAACACTAGGAGAGGAAATGGTCAGAGGAGAGGAGGATCAGCTGCTAGGGGTAATCAGGATCTACCCCAGGCTCCAGTAGAAGGAGTGGCCATGCCAGTTAACCCAGCTGGGTTGACTGATGCTGAGGTGCGGGCATCTTTGGCCCAAATGGCACAGGCCATTACTATGCAGGCCCAGGCTATGACTGCCAAGGTCAACCGACAGGATGTTTAGAGGGAGAACCCACCAGTTCGTAGCATGGCTGACAGGCTGAGAGACTTCACGAGGATGAATCCTCCCATTTTCACAGGGGTTAGGACATCAGAGGATCCCCAGGAGTTTGTGGATGAGATTCATAAGATCCTGGTGGCTATGGGGGCCACTGATATTGAGAAGGTTGAGTTGTCTGCCTATCAGCTCAAGGATGTTGCACAGACTTGGTGCAAGATGTGGCAAGATAGTCGTGTCTTAGGTGGAGTACAGTCACATGGGATCTGTTCAAGACAGCATTTCTGGAGAGATTCTTTCCCAGGGAGATGAGGGAGGCCAAGGTTGAGGAATTCATCAACCTCAAACAAGGCTCCATGACAGTCAGGGAGTATTCCCTGAAGTAAGCTGAAGGTATGTTTTTTTTGAGTATTTAATAGCAAGAATAAGGATAATACTGAACCTTGTTGAAATCTCCCAGGTATGCTACTTCCCTGGTTTCTAACAGCAAGGATGAGATGAGCAGGTTCCTCACAGGAATCAATGGAGACCTGGAGGAGGAGTGTCGATTTGCTATGCTCCATGATAATATGGATCTTTCCAGGTTGATGGTGCATGTCTAGTAGGTAGAGGACAGCCGCAGAAAGAGAGGTGTTCGTGATGCTAGGAGGCCTAGGCCTCAAGATCAGGCAGGACCCAGTCATGGAGGCCACAGGAACAACTTTGGCGTCCGTGAGCAACCCAGGTTTAAGAAGGGGCTCTCCCACCAAGGGGAGTCAAGTTCATCCAAGAGTCGCTATGATAGGGATTCTGAGTCCAGAGTTAAGAGAAACAATGGAGTAGATACACCTCAGGAGAGGCCACCTTGCAGGAAGTGTGGCAAACTGCACGGAGGAGAGTGTATGATGGGCTCTAATGCTTGTTACAGCTGTGGAAAACCGGGCCACATGGTGAAAGATTGTCCGAATAGGAGAAGTCAAGAACAAGGGAAGAGAGAGTTCAGACTAATGGCCGAATGAAGAGGCTCCAAAGAGGCAACGATTCTTCGCACTCAAGTCCAGGGGTGCAGGGGAAGGCACTTCTGATGAAGCCTCGGGTGCGTAGCCTTAATTAGCCTTTCATATATTTGACTGTATATGGTGTTTATGCCCTAGTATGAGGTTAATTGGTTTGAAGTCATCATATTGGTTGCTGATTTATATGATTTTTATGTTGACTTTGTGTTGTATTCTTTGATAAGACTAGTTTAGGGAAGAATTCTTTAGTCTATTAATGTAAAGCTACTAGTAGGTTTCAAGGATGCGTACCATCATGTTAATATGTGAATAAGATATTCACTAGTGGAAGTATTGAAGTACCTATGTATGCGTAGGTTCTATAGATGACATACTTATTGTTAGTAAAGAGTAGTGTAATTCGGGGACGAATGTTCCTAAGGGGGGGATAATGTAACAACCCTAAAAATGAATTGGATCAAGACTTAGGTTTTTCAAGAATGCTTGCGATTAGACCAAGGTCCACACGGATTGATACGCGTAGAACCAGACTTAATAACCCTCACTACGACCAAGCCAACTAACTTGGGGAGTTAATTGAGCTTGGAAAGGATGGAACCAACCATGTAGGCTCTCGAATACGAAGATTTACTCGAAAGAGTCTTTACCGGACTTAAAAAGAGGAAATCTTAAGTTTTGAGGGTCTAGGGGTAAAATGGTCTTTTGCCAGGCTAAGGGTAATATCGTAATTACCCTAAATACATATTTAATTATTTAATTAATAAAGTGGAGGGGCAATTTGGGGAGAGAGAGCCGAAATTGACTCTTGAAGTGAAGTCTTGCTCCACCCGGGTTCGAACTTAGGTGGAAGCAAGATTTAACTTGTTTTTATTTAAATTGATAAATTAATTTAATTAATTAATAATTTTAGCTGATTTAATAAAAAGGAAAATCATATTTTATTATTAATTATTATTAATTAAGATGCCTTATTTTGACTAAGTCTTGAATTAGACTCCTAAACCTAAACTAACACTCTCCTAACACGTCTATCACCTCTCCACACGCTCAAAAGAATCTCTTTCACGTTTATTCTCTGCAAAAAGGTTAAGAACTGAAAATATCAAGAGTTCTTCACACTTGAAGAACTCACACGAAATTTGTAAGAAAAACAAAGTAAAAACGATAAAGCAAAGATAAGTGGTTGTCGAGTAGTGTGGACGATTGAGAAAGCTTGGACCTGATTTTGTGGAGAGATTTTTGGGCAGCAAATTCGTGTTTGAACAAGGAAATTAAGGTATGGGTCTTCTTACTCTTGGTCCCTTTCCCAAGAGACCCCTAGGACTCAGATTATTTGGCTCAAAACTAGGATTGTTTTCCCCGTTGCATGTCCCTGTCTTTAGCTCCCATCAAATCATAGGTTGGTATGTTTGCTGGTAGAAATTAGGTGTTGCAATGTGTTTTCGTGATGAATATGTTCATGAACATGTATTTGGAATCATATGAATGACAAGCCTTGTTGCCGAAAATATGTGTGTGTATGTGAAAAAGTTACTGTAAACTTACTGTAAATGAGCTTTGAATTATAGCTTCAAGTTTGATATGGTTTTTGTTGTCATTTTAAGTTTATAAACTTTTTTTAATGATGATGTTCAATTAAGTGTAATGTGGCTGAATTAAATGATAAATTCTTGGCCAAATATGTCCATGAAAACGCACCTAAAGTATTCACTAAACACTACTCCAAATGCATGAATTTTCAACGTTAAAAAGTGGAGAAAAATAGGCTTCAAAATGGTAATCAAAATTTCCAGATTTTGATGTTAAATTCGGGCAGTTTCTGGAGACTTTGAAAGGGTTTTAAAAGGGATTAAAATAGGTGAGGTCAAGGGGAATCGAACCAAGACCTCACATGACCTCAAGGCTGGAACAAAGGAGGCGAAATAATTTAAAAAAAAAATAGGTGAGGCCGTGGGGGTTCGATCCCCGACCTCACTGTCCATGCTCTAAACTTGGAGAAAAATATTAAAAATATATATATGGGCTGTGGGGTTCGAACCCACCACCTCACAGCCCCTTAGCGAAAATTAATTAAAAGTAAGGAGGCTGTGGGGGTTCGAACCCACAACCTCCCTACTTGGGCGAAATTAAGAGTAAAATAAAAGAGGTTGTGGGGGTTTGATCCCACAACCTCTTGGTTTAAGAAAATGGGAGAATATCATGTTAATGAAAAATGAAAATGGGGTTGTGGGGGCTCGAACCCACAACCCATCGGCCAAATTCAAGAAAAGGTTAAATAGAAAAGTAATCCTTCAATGTTAATATTGTGATTTAACTTAGGGTTAAAATGTTATGAATATTAGAATAAAATCAATTAAAAATATAAATGATATCCAATTGATTCAAGACTTGGGTTTCCTTCCCAAATTCCGTTTGATACATAAGTCATACGTGAACAAATCATCCAAGAATAATGCCATCTACTTAGATCGAAATCAAGATCTTGGCGTATATACAAGATACATAAGTCTTGTACTATATAATCTTAGGAATTATGAATCACTTAACGAATTATGAATGAAGCCTCATGGCTTGTGTGTATAGACTCATAAGTCTAACATACGTTCAAAAGTAAGTGAACCTAAGATGTATGAAATGAAATGATGAACCCTAGAAGGGTTAAGTATGAGTGTAAATACACTAAATGGCCAAGTGCATTGGCATATGATAGATGAATAATGAAATAATGAAACCTAGAAGGGTTAAGTAAGGGTGTGAAACACACCAAATGGCCAAGTGCATTGGCATATGATGAAATGAACATTCACGTAATAAGAGGTGAATAACTATGAAAAGCAAAGTGCTAATGATGATGAATGTGGTGAAACATGATATGAGGCTAATGTAAATGATGAGAGCAATCTCAAATGAGCCTAAGTAAATGTTACCAATATGTATCACCTATGAGAGTGTAAGATAATGAAGAGACCAGTCTCTATGAACACTCTAATGAGAGTATTGAGCTTAAACACTCAATACGAATGATGAGATGAGAAATCATCTAATGAGCTATGATGTCCTCATACTAGAAGCCAGCTTCCATGACGTATGAGATGAATGAAATGGAACTTTATACTGAGCACCGATAGACTAGCTATGAGCGGTGATGCCTTCTTTCGGGAAGGGCGGAGGTTCACGTAACTCTCATGAGATGAGACTGTCCGGCTTGCCGGGTATGGGTCTCCTTATATCTCCTAGTCTTCGAACCTATACTGCCAATATAGGGATCTGGCGGGGTTAAATTCCCATGTACGCTAGCATGTTATTGGATCACTTTGGCCGGTGATTCCACCTCTTTTCGGTGTGGGGGAGACACTGGATTTCATGATGCTCACATGATCTATGTCGGTTAAAGTTAAAGTTCCCAATGAATGAATGAGGCCAGCCTCAAATGATGCACATAATGAAATGAATGAATACCAAAGGTGTTAGGATAGGATAATCAAAAGGTGAGTTAGATTCAAGTAATGACATTAGGTCATTCTTGGTCATTGCACAACGAACCTAATGAAAGTCTTAAACTACATCCTAGGTATAGCCGGTGGTTACACTGGACTATGAACGAAATGAAATGAAGTACGTATGAATGAATGAAGCAGACTCTGTGTTTGCTAATGAAGACTCCCTAGTTGAGGTCCCATATGTTGAGCCCTCATTTCTGGGATGTCTTAATGTCAAGTCCATGATTCCAAGGTCTCATGGCATATGAATGAATGATATGAACGAAGTTATGTGCTACATGCAAAATGTACTGTATGCTATATGATATGTGCTATGTGTAAATGTTATGTGCTGTGTGCAAATGTGAAAAGTATGATGATGTATGTTATTCTCATGGCATAACTTTCCTATTCCAAATCTGGAAAGCTCACTGACTTTCCTAATCCAAATTTGGAAAGATCATTTACTTTCCTAATCCAAATTTGGAAACTTTCCTAATCTCAATTTGGCAAGTCCACTGACTTGACTTCCAAAAATCATGTTGTTAGGAAAGAGCTATTCTTTCTCATGCATGTCCTTGGTGTGTGCTTGCATATACCCATACTTAGTACAAGTGTGTACTAACCCTATACAAACTCTACTATTTTAGGTGCAGGCACAGGGGGACGGTAGAGCTACAGGATCATCGCTGCAGTTATCCGGACGTCCAGCATTCATCCGGTTTTGGTAGGTCCTCATGCTTTCGAGGATGCTACTGTTTATGTTCTAGCTTAGTTTAGGAGTTGAGCTAGTGGAGCATGTTCCATAGCGTTTCTTTCTTATTTTATTCAGACTATGTATTGGTGCCATTTTGGCAATTATACAATTATGTTTATTGAACTATTCCTTTCATTTGATTATCTTTAATGATTAGATGGTTGATGTTGAACAAATTACGAACGTATTAGAAATGTTTAGTAAGCAATGTTTAGAAACAAAAAGTTTCAAATTTTCCGCTAAAATTAACCTATGTAAAGTAAGAATGACGTAAGTAGGCTTGTCTGCGACCTCTGAGAGGTCAACGACGCCGTCTCGTCTGGGGTCTAGATTCCAGTCGTGACAAAGTTGGTATCAGAGCACTAGGTTGAATTCGAAATAATGAGTTCACATCAACCACATTGAGTAGTTTCTAAGTCATGGTAGTGAAGTGCACCACTATCCTGGATTAGAGACTGCATGATGCGTAGGAAAATTTCCCTTCTTCTGATCTTATCGTGCTTTTCTGAATGTCTGAATTCTTGGTGTTATGAGCGTGTCTAACATCAATCCTTTTTGTTTTTCCAGAAAATGAACACTAGGAGAGGAATGGTCAGAGGAGAGGAGGAGCAGCTGCTAGGGGTAATCAGGATCTACCCCAGGCTCCAGCTGAAGGAGTGGCCATGCCAGTTAACCCAGCTGGGTTGACTGATGCTGAGGTGGGCATCTTTGGCCCAAATGGCACAGGCCATTACTATGCAGGCCCAGGCTATGACTGCCCAGGTCAACAGCAGGATGTTCAGAGGGAGAACCCACCGGTTCGTAGCATGGCTGACAGGCTGAGGATTCACGAGGATGAATCCTCCCATTTTCACAGGGGTTAGACATCAGAGGATCCTCAAGAGTTTGTAGATGAGGTGCATAAGATCCTGGTGGCTATGGGGGCCACTGATATTGAGAAGGCTGAGCTGGCTTCCTATCAGCTCAAGGATGTTGCACAGACTTGGTGCAAGATGTGGCAAGATAGCCGTGCTTAGGTGGAGTACCAGTCACATGGGATCTGTTCAAGACAGCATTTCTGGAGAGATTCTTTCCCAGGGAGATGAGGGAGGCCAAGGTTGAGGAATTCATCAACCTCAAACAAGGCTCCATGACAGTCAGGGAGTATTCCCTGAAGTTTGTTAAGCTGTCAAGGTATGTTTTTTTTAGTATTTAATAGCAAGAATAAGGATAATACTGAACCTTGTTGAAATCTCCAGGTATGCTACTTCCCTGGTTTCTAACAGCAGGGATGAGATGAGCAGGTTCCTCACAGGAATCAATGGAGACCTGGAGGAAGAGTGTCGATCTGCTATGCTCCATGATAATATGGATCTTTCCAGGTTGATGGTGCATGTCCAGCAGGTAGAGGACAGCCGCAGAAAGAGAGGTGTTCGTGATGCTAGGAGGCCTAGGCCTCAAGATCAGGCAGGACCCAGTCATGGAGGCCACAGGAACAACTTTGGCGTCCGTGAGCAGCCCAGGTTTAAGAAGGGCTCTCCCACCAAGGGGAGTCAAGTTCATCCAAGAGTCGCTATGATAGGGATTCTGAGTCCAGAGTTAAGAGAAACAATGGAGTAGATACACCTCAGGAGAGGCCACCTTGCAGGAAGTGTGGCAAACTGCATGGAGGAGAGTGTATGATGGGCTCTAATGCTTGTTACAGCTGTGGAAAACCGGGCCACATGGTGAAAGATTGTCCGAATAGGAGAAGTCAAGAACAAGGGAAGGAGAGAGTTCAGACTAATGGCCCGAATGAAGAGGCTCCAAAGAGGCAACGATTCTTCGCACTCAAGTCCAGGGGTGCAGGGGAAGGCACTTCTGATGAAGCCTCGGGTGCGTAGCCTTAATTAGCCTTTCATATATTTGACTGTATATGGTGTTTATGCCCTAGTATGAGGTTAATAGGTTTGAAGTCATCATATTGGTTGCTGATTTATATGATTTTTATGTTGACTTTGTGTTGTATTCTTTGATGAGACTAGTTTAGGGAAGAATTCTTTAGTCTATTAATGTAAAGCTACTAGTAGGTTTCAAGGATGTGTACCATCATGTTAATATGTGAATAAGATATTCACCAGTGGAAGTATTGAAGTACCTATGTATGCGTAGGTTCTATAGATGACATACTTATTGTTAGTAAAGAGTAGTGTCATTCGGGGACGAATGTTCCTAAGGGGGGGATAATGTAACAACCCTAAAAATGAATAGGATCAAGACTTAGGTTTTTCAAGAATGCTTGCGATTAGACCAAGGTCCACACGGATTGATACGCGTAGAACCAGACCTCAAACCCTTACTACGACCAAGCCAACTAACTTGGGGAGTTAATTGAGCTTGAAAGGTTGGAACCAACCATGTAGGGCTCTCGAATACGAAGATTTACTCGAAAGAGTCTTTACCGGACTTAAAAAGAGGAAATCTTAAGTTTTGAGGGTCTAGGGGTAAAATGGTCTTTTCCAGGCTAAGGGTAATATCTAATTACCCTAAATACATATTTAATTATTTAATTAATAAAGTGGAGGGCAATTGGGGAGAGAGAGCCGAAATTGAGCTCTTGAAGTGAAGTCTTGCTCCACCCGGGTTCGAACCTAGGTGGAAGCAATGATTTAACTTGTTTTTATTTAAATTGATAAATTAATTTAATTAATTAATAATTATTAGCTGATTAATAAAAAGAAAATCAGATTTTTATTATTAATTATTTATTAATTAAGATGCCTTATTTTGACTAAGTCTTGAATTAGACTCCTAAACCTAAACTAACACTCTCCTAACACGTCTATCACCTCTCCACGCTCAAAAAAATCTTTTCACGTTTATTCTCTGCCAAATAAGGTTAAGAACTGAAAATACATCAAGAGTTCTTCACACTTGAAGAACTCACACGAAATTTTTAAGAAAAACAAAGTAACCAAACGATAAAGCAAAGAAAGTGGTTGTCGAGTAGTGTGGACGATTGAGAAAGCTTGGACTGATTTGTGGAGAGATTTTGGGCAGCAAATTCGTGTTTGAACAAGGAAATTAAGGTATGGGTCTTCTTACTCTTGGTCCCTTTCCCAAGAGACCCCTAGGACTCAGATTATTTGCTCAAAACTAGGATTGTTTTCCCCGTTGCATGTCCCTGTCATTAGCTCCATCAAATCATAGGTTGGTATGTTTGCTGGTAGAAATTAGGTGTTGCAATGTGTTTTCGTGATGAATATGTTCATAACATGTATTTGGAATCATATGAATGACAAGCTTGTTGCCGAAAATATGTGTGTGTATGTGAAAAAGTTACTGTAAACTTACTGTAAATGAGCTTTGATTAGCTTCAAGTTTGATATGTTTTTGTTGTCATTTTAAGTGTATAAACTTATGTAAATGATGATGTTCAATTAAGTGTAATGTGGCTGAATTAAATGATAAATTCTTGGCCAAATATGTCCATGAAAACGCACCTAAAGTATTCACTAAACACTACTCCAAATGCATGAATTTTCAACGTTAAAAAGTGGAGAAAAATAGGCTGCAAAATGGTAATCAAAATTTCCAGATTTTGATGTTAAATTCGGGCAGTTTCTGGAGACTTTGAAAGGGTTTTAAAAGGGATTAAAATAGGTGAGGTCAAGGGGAATCGAACCCAAGACCTCACATGACCTCAAGGCTGAAATTTAAAAAAATGTGTTGGGGCTAAGGGGATTCGAACCCCTTAGCTGCTGCCCACGAAATGAATAAAAAAAAAATGGGATGGGGGGAATCGAACACATGACTTATGGGAGCAAGGAAGAGGGTGAAATAAGAAAATAAAAGATGTGAGGCGTGGGAATGAACCCACGACCTCAAGGCTGGAACAAAGGAGGCGAAAATAAGTTTAAAAAAAATAGGTGAGGCCGTGGGGGTTCGATCCCACGACCTCACTGTCCATGCTCTAAACTTGGAGAAAAATATTAAAAATATATATATGGGGCTGTGGGGGTTCGAACCCACCACCTCACAGCCCCTTAGCGAAAATTAATTAAAAGTAAGGAGGCTGTGGGGGTTCGAACCCACAACCTCCCTACTTGGGCGAAATTAAGAGTAAAATAAAAGAGGTTGTGGGGGTTTGATCCACAACCTCTTGGTTTAAGAAAAATGGGAGAATATCATGTTAATGAAAAATGAAAATGGGGTTGTGGGGGCTCGAACCCACAACCCATCGGCCAAATTCAAGAAAAGGTTAAATAGAAAAGTAATCCTTCAATGTTAATATTGTGATTTAACTTAGGTTAAAATGTTATGAATATTAGAATAAAATCAATTAAAAATATAAATGATATCCAATTGATTCAAGACTTGGGTTTCCTTGCCCAAACTTCCGTTTGATACATAAGTCATACGTGAACAAATCATCCAAGAATAATGCCATCTACTTAGATCGAAATCAAGATCTTGGCGTATATACAAGATACATAAGTCTTGTACTATATAATCTTAGGAATGTATGAATCACTTAACGAATTATGAATGAAGCCTCATGGCTTGTGTATAGACTCATAAGTCTAACATACGTTCAAAAGTAAGTGAACCTAAAATGTATGAAATGAAATGATGAACCCTAGAAGGGTTAAGTATGAGTGTAAATACACTAAATTGCCAAGTGCATTGGCATATGATGAGATGAACAATGAAATAATGAAATCCTAGAAGGGTTAAGTAAGGGTGTGAAACACACCAAATGGCCAAGTGCATTGGCATATGATGAAATGAACATTCACGTAATAAGAGGTGAATAACTATGAAAAGCAAAGATGCTAATGATGATGAATGTGGTGACAACATGATATGAGGCTAATGTAAATGATGAAGCAATCTCAAATGAGCCTAAGTAAATGTTACCAATATGTATTCACCTATGAGAGTGTAAGATAATGAAGAGACCAGTCTCTATGAACACTCTAATGAGAGTATTGAGCTTAAGACACTTAATACGAACGATGACATGAGAAAATCATCTAATGAGCTATTGATGTCCTCATACTAGAAGCCAGCTTCCTATGACGTATGAGATGAATGAATGGAACTTATACTGAGCACCGATAGGACTAGCTATGAGCGGTGATGCCTTCTTTCGGGAAGGGCGGAGGGTTCACGTAATATCTCCTAGTCTTCGAACCTATACTGCCAATATAGGGATCTGGCGGGGTTAAATTCCCATGTACGCTAGCATGTTATTGGATCACTTTGGCCGGTGATTCCACCTCTTTTCGGTGTGGGGGAGACACTGGATTTCATGATGCTCACATGATCTATGTCGGTTAAAGTTAAAGTTCCCAATGAATGAATGAGGCCAGCCTCAAATGATGCACATAATGAAATGAATGAATACCAAAGGTGTTAGGATAGGATAATCAAAAGGTGAGTTAGATTCAAGTAATGACATTAGGTCATTCTTGGTCATTGCACAACGAACCTAATGAAAGTCTTAAACTACATCCTAGGTATAACCGGTGGTTACACTGGACTATGAACGAAATGAAATGAAGTACGTATGAATGAATGAAGCAGACTCTGTGTTTGCTAATGAAGACTCCCTAGTTGAGGTCCCATATGTTGAGCCCTCATTTCTGGGATGTCTTAATGTCAAGTCCATGATTCCAAGGTCTCATGGCATATGAATGAATGATATGAAAGAAGTTATGTGCTACATGGAAAATGTACTGTATGCTATATGATATGTGCTATGTGTAAATGTTATGTGCTGTGTGCAAATGTGAAAAGTATGATGATGTATGTTATTCTCATGGCATCACTTTCCTATTCCAAATCTGGAAAGCTCACTGACTTTCCTAATCCAAATTTGGAAAGCTCATTTACTTTCCTAATCCAAATTTGGAAACTTTCCAAATCTCAATTTGGCAAGTCCACTGACTTGACTTCCAAAAATCATGTTGTTAGGAAAGAGCTATTCTTTCTCATGCATGTCCTTGGTGTGTGCTTGCATATACCCATACTTAGTACAAGTGTGTACTAACCCTATACAAACTCTACTATTTTAGGTGCAGGCACAGGTGGACGGTAGAGCTACAGGATCATCGCTGCAGTTATCCGGACGTCCAGCAT
Organism: Solanum lycopersicoides; assembly: GCA_022817965.1. Classification (NCBI taxonomy): domain Eukaryota; kingdom Viridiplantae; phylum Streptophyta; class Magnoliopsida; order Solanales; family Solanaceae; genus Solanum; species Solanum lycopersicoides. The sequence continues at coordinate 46,054,181 of CM040629.1, read as the reverse complement.
TCATCCGGTTTTGGTAGGTCCTCATGCTTTCGAGGATGCTACTGTTTATGTTCTAGCTTAGTTTAGGAGTTGAGCTAGTGGAGCATGTTCCACTAGCGTTTCTTTCTTATTTTATTCAGACTATGTATTGGTGCCATTTTGGCAATTATACAATTATGTTTATTGAACTATTCCTTTCATTTGATTATCTTTTAATGATTAGATGGTTGATGTTGAACAATTACGAATGTATTAGAAATGTTTAGTAAGAATGTTTAGAAACAAAAAGTTTCAAATTTTCCGCTAAAATTAACCTATGTAAAGTAAGAATGACGTAAGTAGGCTTGTCTGCGACCTCTGAGAGGTCAACGACGCCGGTCTCGTCTGGGGTCTAGATTCCAGTCG